>JAKJJM010036264.1:0-14062 GCA_021901965.1 Pipa carvalhoi
ATTATATATATATATATATATATATATATATATATATATATATATGTACTTTTGCTTTACATACGTGTCTGACAGTAATCTGTTTAGCTAAATCTTTACAGAAGATTAAGTTTGTATTCATATGCACATACCTCCCAATGTACCATGGGGGGAACAGTGGGACAGTGCTTGACAGAACTTCCTGTCCCCTTATTCACGATTGGTTGGCATTAACATAGTAACACAGTTTGAAAGGCTGAAAAAAAACACAATTCCATCCAGTTCAGCCTATTTCCTACAATGTTGATCCAGAAGAAGGCAAAAAAAAAACCATGAGGTAAGAGCCAATTATCCTCATATTAGGGAAAAAATTCCTTCCCAACTTCAATGGCAATCAGAATAATCAAGATCAAGATCCCACCTACAGTTATCTAGTACTGGTGAAGAAATTAGTGACATCACTGGTGCATCGCCTACTCGTTAGTGCTGGAGATGTAATTGAGGGGGAGGACTAGGCCACAGGGTCCTGAAAAACTAGTCTGTCCTGCTGGATCCGGGACAGTTGGGGGTTATGATATACAGACAACCTTTGCATTTTTGAAGGCGTTGGCAGTGCTATTATGATACCAACATTGCACATTTTTTACACTCTGACATAATATTTTACTAAAATAATGTTAAGTATATTTAGGTTTAGTAACATATAATGTGGCCTATTACATTAATGTAAACAGAAAGTGCTGACCAGCAATTGGGGATTAAATAAAGATCTGTTGTTTCTGTATAGAGTGCCACAAATATTCTGGGAACATAGCCGAGACGTAGCAGCTTACCTGTGCTGTGTGACCAGGGCTTATAAGCATGGTACTGTTATTTTACTGACCATTGGCAGACAGTTAATATTTACTAACTACAAATAAAGATAAAAACTGGCAGACATAATAATTCCCACATCATTTCCATCAAATGCTAAACCATATATGGATGTTTTATGGCTCTTTTTTTGCTATATGCTTTAAGTAAATATAAACGATAAAATGAAATGAATTTGGTAGGACCACATTCTTTATAACCTTTATAAGAAACGGACTAAAAATGTATTTCTGAAGGAGACCCATTTTTACAAAGGCTAAAAGCACATGTTTTCTAATGATTACTAGTCTTATTCATTTTTTTTTTTTTTTTGTGCATTATCGTAAGGCCAGGGCCAGAGGACTGGCTATCGGTATTAATAAAGATTTTTCATTTATCCAGATATTTTGTATGGTAGACCCAAATGGTCACTATATTTTTCATAACGCTGAAAATCAAGAAGCCATTTTTATCTTGATTAACGGAACAGTAACTCCAGAAGAAGAAAATTGTTATTTGGATTGGTTTAGCAACTATTATTATGCAGTATCTATAAAATAAACATTTAACACAGCCGCTGTTAAAAAGCCTTAAAAAAGAATTGGCGACGGGGCCATTGCTTCTCATGGTGGCCGCATCAAAAAAACACATTGGGGTTATTCACTAAAGTGAGAATTCGACTATCGAATTGTCAAATGGCGGATTCCCATAGTAAATCCATGACTGCAATAATTCTCCCATTATAAAGTCGCAACCACAACAATTTTAAAGTTATGGCTTTGACAAGATTTCTTTGGTAAAGTTGCAAATGCGACAATATTCTCATTATAAAGTTGCGACTGCGACAGTAGCAGTCTATTGCGAGTGTCTTTAGCTGGCGAATTCACACCTTTACACGACAATTCAGGGTCAGATTCCATAAGGTCCGTACTTCTGGGGAAATGCCTTTGCGAAGGCATTTCCCTGAAGTGCATAAGGCGCGGCCTCTCAAATAGTTGCGGTCGCGCTTCATGCACTTCAAGAGCAGGCGAACAGAGTGGTAGAGCGGCCGCTCTGTTCGCTTGCTCTTGAAGTGCATGAAGCGCGACTGCGACTATTTGAGCAGCCGCGCCTCATGCACTTCGGGGGAAATGCCTCTGCAAAGGCATTTCCCCAGAAGTACGGACCTTACGGAATCTGGCCATGCGACTTTAGAGAATAAGCCCCATTGTCTTTTTTAACTGAAGCTGTAAAAGGTTAGTGGCACCACGGGTTTTTGATGCGGTCACCACTCTAAGCAATGACATCCATTGCTGCACAATCCCCATTGGAAACTATACTTTTTGTCTAGCAAAAATTAGGAAAACTGAAAATTTTCTCTTGCTAAAATAGACATTTTCATCAGCAAACCTTGATAAATATGCTCTTAATAGTAAATTGTGTGATGACAAAACCTTTCATCAAGTGATCATTTAAATTTGAGTCTATGGCAGAGGTATTGTTCTTAATGGATGTAAAGGGTTATGTAATTCCTGAGATACGGGGCAGTAAAAGACAAAGTTTAAAGACCAAAAAAGGCGGTATTAGTGAGTGGTACACGAGGACAATTGATTTGTGAGGAACAAAGTAAAGAACTAGTTATATACAAGGACACAAGCAAAGAAATGTAGGGAGGAGCAATGGCGGGGAACTGCAGTAAATAATTTGTTTTTTTATGGGAAGCCATGTAGCAGACATATGTTGCAATAAAGTCTCTCCCTTCTGGAGACAGTAGGAGAGATTTCTGGCAGCAGAATTTTAAATTAGATTGGTGTGGGAAACGGTAGGAAGCTGTAAGGCCAGATAGATGTGTGTTGCAATAGTCCAAGCAGGATAGGCTGAGGGCATACATGAGGATGTTACCAGTAGCCTGAGAAAGAAAGCGATGGATCTTGGCAAGGTTATGGAGATAAAATAATTTTTATTAGTGGTAGGAATGAGCTAAGAGAAGGAGAGGGCAGAGTCAAAAATCACCCCTAAGACAATGTTCTGAAGCCACAGAGTAAATGATCACATATTCAGTTAGAATGGAGTGGAAAAGGGGGGAAGGTTTGGGTGAAAAATAAACAATTATGTTTTAGCAAGCTTTTATTTGAGATGCCACTGGGCCATCCAAGAGGAGTTTGCCAGGAGACAGAGATTTGAGTGTATTACAGGTGCAGGAGTGGAAAAGTAAATTTAGTTATCAAGACCAAATGAGCTGATAACATCACGCGAAGAAAAAGTGTACAGGGAGAATGGGGATGTCTCAAGACTTTTTCCTTGGTCCTTTCTTGTTCTAAGTGGAATAGGAGAAGAAGTAATAAGAATTGTAGGGAAGAATGTAATTGTTTCACCTTGCATTAATGTTAGAGTAAAAGGTTATATGCCAACTTTACTGAGTGTGTTTAGTCCCTTCCTTTAATCTTCACAGGAGAAGTAGTATCATTGGCATGGGAGACAAAAAAGGAACAATTAGAAAGGTACAGCGCAAGCCAAGATGCAGCTTAGACACCAAGTTCATGGAGAATTGAATAAGAAGCAATTGAACAGCGGAATCAATTGCAGAAGATAAGTCCAAGAGAATGAAAATAGAAAGGTTACCCGTAGTTCTGGAGATCATTTCCAAGTTTACACAGAGTAATCTCTGTAGAGTGCCGTGGCTGAAAAGCAGATTGCAAAGGGGCCAGGAGATGGTGGGCATGCCAATAGCAAGGTGGGTGCAGACTAGAAGTTTAGGAACTTTAGCATTGGAAAGAGAGAAACAGTACTGTAGTTAGAGAGGCAAACAGTGAAGCATTTTGAGGATGGGTTAATACAGGCCTGATTAAATGAAGATTTCATTTCACTATGCATTCAGGATTTAAAACTGGATTTCTGCATTCAGCCAGAGCTGAGAATAAAGAACATGAAAAGACTGAGGCTGTAAACTGGCAAATATATCAATGACAGTAGATAGAATGGAGTTATAAGAAGTAGCCAGAGCTTCAGGATCAAAGGGTAGCATGAATGTATAGAGGAAAGAGTTGGTAGGTCAATGAAACATATATTGTCTGTAAAATATTTAGAGGGTAGAAAAGGTGGAAGAGAAGAGTGTAAGACTAAAAGATTTTATGAGGTAGTTATCTAAAAAACGACCATCTTTGTGTGTGTTAGAGTTGGTCCACTGTTGAAGGTCAATTTAAGGAGGTTAAATTGAGACGATGCAAAGGCCAAGATGGAGAGAGATCCGCAAAAAGGCAGTTGAAGTCCCCCATCATAAGTGAAGGACTATCATTAGACAGAAAAAAAGGAGAGTCGAGACTCAAAATCTGAAAGAAAGGTGGTGTTAAGAAACGTATCGTTATGCACCCTTGCGACGGAATCCAGCGCCCGGTCTTGTCGCGGTCCTCCTCTGTCTCTTCTCATGTTGTGATTCAGCGTCCTGTTCCATCGCCATCTATCTCCACGCGGTCCGGTCACCATTTCCCATTAGCGCCTGAAATACCCTCGGACCGGCGACGCAATCAGACATGGTTGCGGCGTTGCGTTGCATCACGCTCACATCCAGGCGCCTATTTAAATCCCAGGCGCCTGATTATAGAATTCGTTCTGGGTGTTATTGTCTGTTATCAGTCTGATTCATAGTTGCCTTTTGTGTATGACCCGGCCTGTTTACCCGACTACGATTGATCTCCGCCAGCCCCGACTTATAGCCTGTCTTGACTCTGATCCTTTGCCGCCTGCATGACTTCTGAACTGTATATTGACCTCCGTCTGTTCTTGTCCCTACTGTGCTATCTGACCCAGGGGCCGCGACCTGGGTACCTCCGCAGCTAAACCCTAACCTCCTTGCGGGGGCTCTAGGAGAAGACCAGGAGGTGTCTTAGACTCCACGCCCTGGGTTCTGTCCATCCTGCATGTTCTCTCGCTGCTACCTATACTCCTCCTATACTCGTGCTCGCCAGTCTGTCCTGTCTATGATAGCCACACAAAAAGCTATGGGGTAGAAAATTTCAACAGCATGAACCTCAAAGGGATACAATTAGAGACTGACAGGGATAATGATGTGTTTGAAGTGACATCAGCAGGCAAGGAGAAATTCAACTCCACCACATCCCATGGAGCAGGGGAGAACCCATGAGAGAACAAAGCCCAGATAGCATCAACATGAGGGGAAAACCAAATTTCTGTAGCAGAAAAGATTTTGACCTAAAGTGGTTTTAGTCAAAGAGCATGCATCTAGCAGTAAACAGAAAAAGGGGAGGGAAAAAGTTGGGACTATAGGAATTTGGAAATAAGATTAGACGAGAGAGAGCCACAGGAGGAAAAGAGTGGAGCAGACAGGTGAGGGTGGCAGAGTCCAGGTCTAAGCTTGTGGCAGGGTCCAGGTTTAAAGTGCACCTATCACCTCCAAACAACATTAGCTTATAAAATAGAGACAGTCTATAGGAACATTTTTGTAATACACTTCCATTAAAGAAAATGTACCTATCTGTGTCTTTCTAGCCCTTCTCTCTGCCTGCAAATTCGACACTGCAGGCTGTGTCGGATAGGCTGTAGGAGGAGGCGGGCTTACTTGATTGACAAGTAAGCCCTCCTACCAGCCTTCTTGCTTGTGTCAGCCTTAATGTGTGCAGAGTCACTTTTTGCAGAGGTACTCGCAATTGGGGGGGCACCCACGAGCGGAGATTGCTCCCATGAGCGGAGATTGCCCCAATACATCAGGAAGTCAGGCCTTAGGGGGCGTGTCTGTTGTAGTTGATTGGCAGGTTGGGGACAAGATGGCAGCTTCCATAGCTTCAAACTGGGACAAGTTTACAGTGAGTATAACTTAACTATCCTAATGATTTTTCCCCCCAAACTGTTTCAATTATGTTATATAATCACTGACTATGTAAAAATGTGAAAATCAGGAGGTGATAGGTCCACTTTAAGCTTGTCCAACAAAGTGAAAGGGATGCCTTGTATTGTTAGAAATCAATACAATGCAGAGGCTCATACGTTTTTTTAAAGGTTGAGTAAGATGTCAGTGATTTTAAGTTTTATTGTGTTCTTATCTATCAGGCTGATCAATATAATAAGAAGTAAGGTTTCTAAATCATATTTTGAGTATTGGTAAAGTACCATAGTCTTTTGTGCATTCATTCCTTTTTATTTAGAACAATGGAAAGATGCTTTTGCAAACAATCTGCATTTTATCCTTTGTAGCAAATGGCTTGAGAAAAATAAATGAAAACATGCTATTTTTTTGGTTCCATATGACAGATGCTGGATATTTTCATTTCATTTTAGAAGAGTCGTTAAGCCTTTGTATCTTTCTATCCTAGTTTCTTTGAAATACTAATAGCAAAATTACATTATTTAAAGATTTTGTTTTCAGGTCTTTTCATGTATGTTGTGCTTTACGTATTCTAAGAAATAGTAAAGTGTTCTAAAGAATCTTTCTTGGAATTGCATTTAGTGGTTATCTTGATAAATGTTTTGCCTTTCATTATTTATTTCCAAAGAGGTGAGAGTGTGATATGTATTGAAAGATTCAATTGTCACTTTTATTTATCAGTGCTATGAGCTCCAATTACATTTCAGGAGTAGCGGCATGTTTTAAAATAGTTTGTTTCACCACGCAGCTTTAGACTGTTAGATAATTCATACTTCTGATAAAGCCTGGATGGAAAAAAGCCTCTGTATAGGCTGCAAGTTTTGGATTTTTTTTTACATGATGAGCCCTGTAAGTGAATATTTATTTCTGTTTTAGATACTCTGCTTAGAAAATCTTATTTTAGTCGACAAAGAGGTTAACAGGCAGTTGTTCATTTAAATGTATGATTTATTTGAGTTTATATCTGATGTGGATTTACAAGCAATCACATAATAGGTCGCAACATCTGACATCACAAGCATGATAGAAATGCACATGTTCATTGTTATAACTGTTAGATCTTATTTTTTTCTATGGAAAGTAGGTCAGTTAAGAAATCTTTGAGTTATTATGTTCCCAGGTGATTTGTTTTCAGTGAGATAATTGGGGGCTCCCCTCTCAACCTACGTCACACCCAAGGCAGGCTTGAGAGGTGGAGCTATGAGTCGGACTGGCCTGCCAATACTGTTTGTTTAAAAATTATTCTTAAAGGGGCAGTTGCTAACCCACATCACTCTTAATTATAAAGTGCAGCTTATTTGATAGCTTTGTGTTTTCTGCATACTTTGTATTCCATTTACATTGTGGTATATATTAGCGTGTCCATAGTTTTTAATCAACAGTAATATTTGGTATCATTCGGTGCATGTATTAGTATTTTTATTGTTGTTCACAGGAAATAGGTTTTATGAATATGAGCTGCAGGAAACCAAATTTAAATTTCAGATAAAGTACAAAATCACAATCTCCAAATGTATCGTTACTTTTAAACTAAAGTTATCCCATTTATGTATTGTAGAGAAAATCTTCCATGAAAGCAGTGCTAAAAGTTTAATTTAAAAAAATAATAGTAATAGGGAAAAAAAGGAAATTTGACATTGGTTTGCAATTGAAAAAAAGTTTTATCTTGATTTTTATTGGTTTGTGTTGCTTTTCCAATCACTGGCTGTAGCCATTTTTCTCTTTTCAGCTTTTTGGAGCACTTTCCAGATATGTATTATCTAAATTTCAATAAAAAAAACAATGAAACAGCAGGGGCTTGTTTACTTAACAGATAAAAGATGGCTGAAACCAGCAAAAAGTTTCACAAAGTAATACAAAACAACTTCTGTGCCAATCCAAATGGAACTTCTTTTTCTTGTGTTACTAGTTATTTAACTAGTTGCTTCCATGCAATCTTTCTATCATTTTTATAAAAGTTTCCACTTAAAGGGAAAATCTGGCCACCAAGCTGTAAGCACTCTTATGTACTAAATGCAACTGATTATAATGACCGTCTGGGTATAAATAAAAAGCTTAATTTTACAGGATACAATTTATATCAGTATGTCTAATAACCTACAGGATCTCCCCGTCCTGATTAATCAAACAGTTACAGCCTTCTTCTCTGATTTACACTACTGGGAAATGTCCACTACCAAAAGTTTTAAAAACCTCAACTAATATGTAACTTCGAAAGATCTATAGATACAATAGTTAAACAATATTTGCAACTGTCAATATTCCCTTTGTTATAATACAAGTTTGGTTGTGGTGAAAAACCCAAGTTGTTGAGATCACCAGCTCTACACCTATAAGATCATAGAATACTTCTCAAAAATAATTTATGAAAGACCGTTGTTTGCTATGTTTTATCATTTAAGCTTCCCAGCATAAACTAAATGCCATATTTTTTTTATTTATTTATTTTGCTACAGTGCTTTTCACTTAAGTTATTTCTAAGAGAGTTGGAAAAGTCCCTTAAGCTGCAGATGAAAAGATTGGGAGTTCAAAGCATTCTAAAGAGGTTTTGAATTTGAATTTGCAGTACAGAAAATAAAAGGCTTGCTTCTGATAGAAATAATATCTCTCAAATCTTCATAATCACCAATTTTATATGGAATTTCCCCCTTGACTTTGCTATGGTTATTATATTTAATTATTGGTTAGTACTCCTTAAGAGGGAGCTTCAAGAATAAATGCTCTTCCCAAACTCTGCTCTCTTGGTTAATATCCAAATTATATATTGAACTTTGATAAACAGCACTGTGATGTTTTTCATTATAACAATGGTTTTGGCCATTCTCTCTCTCTCTTTGCACAGGAAGCTGGAAATTTTCACAAGTCTACTAGTCAGTGACTAGTAAAATGTTAACCCTATGCATACATATAAAGATAGATATATAGTTTGGTTGTCCTATATAGAACAATTATTTATTGCAGCTCTATGATGATTGACTTAGCATTTAAATGAAGCAGCAATGCATTATTATTTACTAGAAGATGCTTACTGTTAATGAATACAATCAGAACCTACTAAAATCTTCTCACGAATAATCTTGGACATATCATTGTAACATTGAACAGGAGATCTAAGCATTTGTATACAGTTACTAGTTATTACATTTATCATATAGGTAGTGGGCTTATATACAAACTCCAGGGGTGGTATTATAATATTTACATCTGATCAACGTTCTGTAATAAATTCTTTCTTCATGCTTGATTTTTATGCAATTACATTTTTTAAGTGCATAAAATTGAATTGGCTATTATAACCTCATTTACATTTTAACCCATTAGTGAAGAATTGAGGAAAGAAGCACGTCAGATAAAACGGGAGTTATTAGCAGCAAAGCAGAAGAAAGAAGATAACGAAAAGGAGGCTGCTAATGCTGCCAATGCAAAGGAAGGTAAGTTTTTGAGCAGATAACTAAAGATTTGTTTTTGTACTTGTTCCTATGCAGCGGCCAAAGCAAACTTTGTTTGAAGGCTGTGTACAAAGTGACATTTTATATGTATGAATTGAATAATTTCGACAGATATTTGTACACTTCGGTTTGAAACATTTAATTGAGTCAATCAAAGAAGCCGATATCTGTTAAAATTACCTTCCAACATTTTTCCACCAACTAAAAATTTACACTGATGTATCAGTATTCCACTGGATTGCTCTAAAGATTTTTTTAGTGATTTATAGAGCATTTTCATCTTCTGAAAAATCTGAATCTTGATGTACATGGTACAATTTGTACAAAGATTAAACTAAAATGGCGGGTAAAAGACCACTGTGGTGTACACAATCATATTCTTATGACAATAGTAGCAGATATCTGTGGCCAGCAGGTTTTCTGAGGTAAACCCTCACCATAACTGATATGCTGAAAGTACAGGGTCTGCCATTCTAAAACACTATATTATGGTGTAGAAAATCAGTACTTTGGGCTGTAGTGGTATTTTATAGAACTGCTGGTACTAGTATCTCATAGCTGCCATATTGGATCCTCATGAATATGGTAATGAACCCTGACAGATTATCAGACATATTGTTTGACTGGTTGGGGAATGTCACATGGTACATTAACCTGTGAATATCAGAGACCTACACTTAGTGCTGGTTTTCATACATGCTCTGTTAGTAGTCAGTGCCCAAGACAATAGCTTTCTCAGCAGGGGCATAGATCAGAAATGTTACAAATGCTGTCATGTACTAGTGAAATAATTCAGGGAGAATTAGCATAAATAATAAAGTACCAGTTTTGGAAGGGAAAGACTGTGGGTTTATTGTGTTACTGACATGCAGGCTAAATAAATAAATTTGATTAATTTAGGAGACTTTATGTACTTCGTTCATTTTCTGCAACTTTCTGTGAGGAATGGGGGGCCTGTCCATCTTTTTCACATGTTTACAAATGTGCTGCATATTTACAAGTTCCATTTCCAAGACCCAGTATCAGCAAAAGAGGAAGATATATTTTTTGCTGCAACAATAAAAGCTAATTTTTGATTCCGAGTTGCAACTATAGGGTTGCCAGAAATCTCTCTATAACAACTCCCAAAAAAAGATTTAATGATAACACATTTAAAAAAGCAGTAACACCAGAGAATGAACAAAACCCACTTGGACTGACACGTCAGTTATTCCTACATAATAATGGTCAGACTGTTATCTATGTAGTTTAATTTTTTTATTTTGTAGTATTTTAAGTTTGTTTTTCTTCCTTGTGGTTGCAGCCATCATCTGTCACTTAAGTGAACAAACCCTGACTATTCTTATTGTTTCCTATGAAACTATAGATAATACGTATTCATTAAGTGCCCCAGAAAGCCCAATTTGGCTGTAACCAGGGAAGGAGAGACAGAGGGGGTCATTCAGGAAACTCCGAATTTTCCATCCCGAATTCACTGATAGCGAACTCCCATTATAAAATTGCGACCGCAACTAAAAAATTGTCGCGGTCGTGATTTTATAATGGGAGTTCACTATCAGTGAATTTGGGATGGAAAATTCGGAGTTTCCGGAATGACCCCCAGAGAGAGAGAACACAAACCAGTTAAAATCAGGAAATCAAACGACATGACATTTTTACAAGTACTGCATAGAACTATGCAATTTGACTAGTAATTTTATTTTTTTGTGTATGTGTGTGCTGCAGGCCCTTTAAAAGCACTGTGGCTCTTGTGACTTCATGCTATGTAAAGATAGATAGGATCTCTTTTATAAAACATCTCTCTTTTTTTTTAATTGTATTTTTAATTGTAAAAAACAGATGTTCAGTAAATTGTTACTATACTTTTATGGCCAATGGCAAGATAAATACCATTATTTGTTTCTCTCTAAGGCCAGGTTCACACTGACAAATTTTTCTCTGCATTAAAAAAGAAAGCACATAGTGAAATAAAACACAGAAAATATGCACATATGAAAAAACATTGAGTAATAACTAACCGCTGTGTAACAATACACTAGTGTTTCATAGAGAGGAATATAGCGCTGATACAGTGAGGTGTTATAGATAGAAATACTGCCCGAATGCTTTTTAAAAAGCCTAGGAAAATTCGCCAGTGTGAATGCGCCGATGCTTTTTTGCCATGCACTTCTTTTTTTTTTTTAAACACGCAGAGGAAAATTCGCCAGTGTAAATGCGCCGACATTTTTTCGCCATGCACTTTTTTTTAAACGCGCAGAGGAAAATTCACCAGTGTGAATGCGCTGACATTTTTTTCACCATGCACTTTTTTCTTAAAACGTGCGCAAGAAAATTCACCAGTGTGAATGCGCTGACATTTTTTCGTCATTGCACTTTTTTTTTTTTTAAACACGCACAGGAAAATTTGCCAGTGTGAACCCAGCCTAAAGCTTTTGTAGCTGCATTCATCCGACATTACAGCTTAATCTTTTTTTCATGTTGTTACTCTTGTTTTAGGCTCTTGCTCATTTAGAGACTCTTAACCTGTTGAAAGGCTTTGTGAACCTTATTATTTATCTCAACTAATACCTCTTGGCTGTGTTTTCATTCAAGCAGAAACAATCATGGACTTACCAGGTCATTTCATTGCTTGTGCACCATTTGAAAGAACTAGTCCATATTGGTTTATTTAGAATTCGGTATGTAATCATTCAGCTGCTACCTGCTGTAACCTGCCTAAAAAATACATGATGACAGATACCGTCCCTCTGCTAAAAGTTCAAAGCATCTCATTTTTTTGTAAAATGTAAATTTGAGTGCATTTTATCATAATTTAGGAAAGCTATTGCTACACTAAAGATTCAAGGGGTCGTTCCAGAAACTCCAAATTTTCCGTGCCGAATTCACTGATAGCGGACTCTGATTATAAAGTCACGACTACGACAATTCTCCCATTATAAAATCGCGAACGCAACTAAAAAAATTGTCGGGATGGCAGACTCGGAGTTTCCGGAATGGACCCCCTCAGTTATCTCAAAGGAAAACAAGTAGTCAAATTCACTGAAATGAATGTTTGTTTAGAATTCCACATATTCTCAGAAATGGAAATATACAGCGGTGTTTCACAGAGGAGGCCATTTCTGTGAGCTGTACTAGATTTAAAGGAGAAATAAATGGTAGCCCTGTGGTCTGTTTTAATGTAAAATTAGATTTTATTTTTTTTTTAATCACAGAATTTTTTTACATGTGATTTGTTTGTGTATCTTTTCTGTCGGCCTACACATCTGTGCTTTGCGCATCATGGCCAAAAGTACAGGGTCATCACAGGAATGATTTTGAAAAAAAAAAAAAAACCGCTGAACTGAAATTTTTAAGGGATTACCTCATGTACTGCTGTGGGTTTGTGGATTATAATTTGTAGGGGAGATATTTTCTCCCCACTTTAAATTCCATGTAAATAAGAGAGGCAACTGCCACCCTAATATTTTATAATCCCACACACCTACTTCAATAAATTGGGAAATCACTTAAATATTCCAGTGCAGAAGTTTGTTTTTTTCCAGAGGAATAGCTAACAAGGTCCTGGAAGCTCACACGTTCCTGAACCAGGGGTGTACCTAAAGTACCATGGGCCATGGTGCATGCAGACCTTATAGCAATGCCCGTAAACATGACCTATGCGACCCCTATTGTTGCGCCTCTGGTTTGATAAAGAATACTTCCAGGTTGTCAATATAAAGTAGGCTGTTTCTCCAGCATCAACTATTCGAGAAACTTTTCGACTCTTGTAAATATCCCCTGCGTGTTACATTACTTCATAAAGAAGAGATTGGTATATTTTTTGTTAATCAGTAAAGGTCATTTTATTTGAGTAGGTACTTGTAGTTTTTGCAGCCAAACTGTGAGACCAGTCATTAAATATAAATCTTTTTTGTGACATTTACTGTTGTGTTGCCAAAAATGACATCAAAAGCAAAATGTATTTGAGCACCAAATTTTCTCAGTGTCTTGTAGTACACGATCAAATATTTGAAGAGACATCGTTCTTTTAACAGCATTCCAGTGTGAACTTGTGACTATGCTGCAGTTTAAGTCTCTTTAGGCAAGTTTAATCTTAGCTTTCTTTATGATGATTAATTACAGAACAGAAGCTTTTTAGATACAGAATAGCCTAATGTTTGACGATTGTGATGTCTTTTATGAAATCATTTAAAAATACAAAGTATATATTATGTACATTGGACCACACATACTTAATATCTTGATAGATTCATTGCAACCTGCTGACAGATGCACATTATTTATAAATAAAAATGGGAAAGAAAACGAGAGAACTGTGGAATAAGGATGCAATATAATGAATATGTGCTTATGAGAGTGTTTGTTTCATACCTGTTGGAAGTTCTTCTGAGGCCAGTTCCATCCTAAAATGCCTCTGTCCTAGTAACTATACTTAAAGGGTAAGTAAACCCTGTCTATAAAGAAAGCCCCATTTACCTATTGTCAAACAAAATAGCAATTAAGAAACTCCTGACTCACCTCTTAATTCAGCAGAGCTCAATGTCCCCCTGTAATTGTTCTTTCCCTCTCAATGATTTCCCTGCTGTGTGTAACCATGTCCCCCTCCTCTCCCTGGCTTCTCTCACCAAAACCAATTGCACAGGCGGTCGGGCAGCTCTTAGCTGCGCATGCTCATTGATAGGAACAGACTTTTTATATAAGGAGAAGGGAGGGGGGATTCCACACAAGAACGGCTCTCTGAATAGTGAGTGATGTCACTCGGGGGGAAGGGCTTATCAACACTATACAGGAAGAACCTGTACACAGAATGACTGGGGGAACAGGGCTGTTTAAACAAGAGACAAGTACTACTGATCCCAAAATCATTTTTACATTTTAATGTTTAAGTTGGCTTTCTATATGTATACATGTCAGATATAAATAA
>JAKJJM010036288.1:0-11019 GCA_021901965.1 Pipa carvalhoi
AAAAAAAAAAACTTTCATTTTTATTTTCTTTCCTTTTTATTGAATATCGCAGTCTTCATGTCAACTACAACCAGAAACACCTTGGCAAACCTTGTTAAAACCAGAAACCTGTAGATTTTTTTTATGTGGTCGGTCATATGTATGTATACATTTAAATTGCGCTGATATTATTACGCAGCCCTTTAGAGATTCAATTCATCCCCTGCCCCATGGAGCTTACAATCTAGTTTCCCTATTTAGTCACACAAACATAAACAGACACAGATGTATGTTTTTGGATTGTGGGAGGAAACCCACGCAGGTGCGCGGGGAACATACAAACTCCATGCAGATGAAGTTTGAACCCAGAAACCAGCGCTGCAAGGCAGCAATGCTAACCACTTTGCCATCGCACTGCCCATATTACTGAACTCTATTTAAAATAATCTTTTTTCTGCACCTCAGCCTTGATTAACCTTGAAAATGTTGCACTTTGTCCATGACAGTCACTGACACCCAAAAGTCAGTGGAGCTTGGGGCAATTTGTAGGAGTTTAGTTACTGTAGGTAATGTCACTGTCCATATGGAGTATGTTTACAGCCCACAGCCTACTCAATAACTCATGAAATCCAGCTGCTTTTCCTATATGCCACTGTTCCTCTTTAGCAAGACATTCACTCCTAAACATCATTCCTTTTAACTCACAGCAACGGTGCTGTTACACAAAATATCTTGGCATGCATTCACTATTTTTTTTAAATTCACAGTATTTCAAAATATTTCACATTTTTTAAAGCATTTCAACACATTGTGAAACCCAGCACATGTTTGTAAAGTCACCAACAGGTTGGTTCAGAAAAAAAATGAATTACAGGTATGTGCAGATCCAGGTTATAATAAGGGGGCAAAGAGTAGATGAGGCCAAGGTTTCCTGTTTTGTTAACACAGGGCATAAAAAAAAATATTTTGGAGGTAGCGTTCCTGAAAGATAAAGCATTTCTCTAACTAAAACAACAGCATTATCAACATTATCTTGAATTGATGTGATGAACAATTTATCAAATACTAATAAAATCACATTAACACCAGGTTCACACTGGCATATTGTGCACATCATTTTTTTTTTTTTAAATAAAGTGCGTTGCGAAAAAATGCCATAACATTAACTTTGGCGAATTTTCGCAACGTGTTTTACAAAAAAAATAATAGCACTCACTTATCGCTTTTCCCTCATGTTACTGCTATAGTTCAATTTTTATTGCTACCAATCCTGTCACCTTTTCCCGTTGTGTTCTACATTCAAAAAAATGCGACATGAAATGTCCCAGCACATATTCCTCTCTATGAAAACCAACAGTTTCAATAGTCATTACTTTCAATGTGTTTTCACGACTGCGTATTTTCCACATTTTTTGAAAAATGCTTAGTTTTTTTTTTTTGTTTTTGTTTTTTTAAATAATGATGCGCACAATAAGCCAGTGTGAACCTAGTTTAAGGCTTGGGTTACACTAGCTGATCTTCAATTGAGTTTTTTTAATTAGGCGCATTATTGTCTATGGTGCAAAACACAATAGCCTGTGTGGATTATCCCAGAGGAAACAATGAATGGATGGAAACAACTATTTTTCCAACTCAGCTGAAAATCAGCTAGTGTGAATCCATGTTATCTTTCGGTTATAGAAAGAGACTGTATATCAGTCATGAAGTGAGATATAACTGCTGTATTGGTAAAGAAGCAGCAAGCAAAATCAAGCACAAATACCATTAAAGCTAACATCCAAAAATGCAATAGAATATCATGGATATATATTTTTTTTATAAAAATCTGCCTTTAATATTAAAAACACCAGCATAATCTGGGTTAATATTATATCTTTATTCATATGAAACCACATTTTTACGCTAACTGTCTAATGATTACAAAGTTAAAATTTATATAAAAAAACACTTAAACTGCCATCTAAAGTTTTTCATTCTGAAGGGGACATTTAATAGAAACACTATGCTTGCAAGAAATTAAGCATTTGAAATAAGTTTGGTTTCCTTAACGCCAAGAAGAAAATCTATTTTGCTTAGTATAGCTATGATTTCTACACTGTAATGTTATCTATAAGTTTAAATTTCTGATTTTTATTGCTTCTGGTTTGTTTTTCTTCTTTCATGTTTCCACCATCATCTGTTAAAAGAACAGTGACACCAAAAAATAAAAATGTCTCAAATACATTTATACTTACTATATATTCACTCTGTGCTTTGAAAAATTCTGATTTGCATCTATAAAGTATTATATTTAGCTTTAAGAATTGGGCTTTTGGGCACCCTTCCTATATATGTATTATATTAAGCACTACAGAAACAATGAGACTGGATGAGGTCTCTTTAACAACAGATAAAACAGACAGAAAGCAATACAACTCATAATTCAACTTTAAAGATAACATTATTACATTTTTTTGGTGTTACTGGACTTTCAAGTAAACAAACCCCAGCTCTGTCCATTACTTTCTATTGCCCTTTACATACCAGTAATACATATTCATAGAGTACTCCAAAAAACTATTTTTTACAGATGACTGCAACCAATAATGACAAGAACAAAAAACAATAAAAGATACAGTATGTAAGCTTCCAAGTTTACATTTTTACAATCACTGCATAAGAATAACTGGAATTCCAATCAAAATTTTCTGTTGTTAGTGGTCCTTTACAATAAGATATCTGGGCATGCATTATTTTTTTCAATATTTCTCTGAGAAATCTTTAAATTTTTGTGCTCTTTAATGCTCCAAGATTCTTTCCATTCTAAGTGTTATGCACTCCCAACTATCAAGAACTTACAGCAGATCCATCTCATTATGTACTGGAAACCTATAGCTCACCTGCTCAGGCACCAAAATTCCATGCATTGCTGCTGATGGACAGTACTGAATATTTTAACTTATAAAGAAATACTATTTTTGTTCTATTTGTCAAGTTCACAGTGATTTTATAGAAATGTTCATATATTGTAAATTTGATAATTTCAAATTCTAATAAATTATTTTAGTAAGCTTTAGTTAGATAGAACCGTTATATTTGGTGATGCCATTTGGTCTTCCTATGAAGCATGCCATGTACAGAGATTACCAGAATTTACACTATGATTGGCACACATGATGTTAGTATTCTGATTGCAATGATTGGATATTCCAGAAAATAACTCAGTGGCAATGTGGGTGTCTATCGATTGCTCAGACACTAATTTCCATTAAAATGCCTTACTGCCTTTTTAATCATTGAATAATACTTTTAATGGTGAACAGGGTTTCACACTTCTACTGTTTACTACTAAAGCAAACATGATTTAAAAAAAAATGCATGTCATGTGAATGTTTCTGAGGAAAGACTAATGCACTGGACTGCAGACTTTTGGAACTCATCAGTGCAGCTTATTGTATTTGACCAGTATATCTGAAGTTAACTTGAGGAATTCAAACAAATAAGTTAAAGTTATCTGTGTCCCAGGGCAGATTTAGGAACAAGGCAGTTTAATGATTCAGCTCAAAGCTACACTAAGCGTTTATTGCTGTTTAAAGCACGAGATTAAAACTGGCAATTAGAAAGGCCAGTAAGAACCCCAACAAAATGTTTCCAATAGATGTGAATGGGCAACCACATAAAACCACTTTGTGTTTTGTTGCTGGAACATGTACTGAACAAAATTGTGCTTGTAAGAATTTCATTGTGGTTAATGGCCTACTACAAAAAGCACAGAGCAGTTGTACCCTGTCAACCATTCTTGTCTACATGGATGCATTTTGTTGCAGTTTTAACGGCTTGCTGAAGAACTGTAACAAATGCCTAGTGTAGCCAGCCTTGCCCCTAGGGTCCCTCTATTCTAAACGTATTACAATTTATTCCAGAGACAAGTTTCTGTTCTAAGCAGGAATGCGGGATGCCCATATTCCAGCTCTGACATCTAACTATTACAAAAGAGTAATTTTATTTGTACTCCTATTCGTTCAAAAAATCTCATCTTCATGTACGTAAACTTCTATAGGGCATTCTATGAAATTCCAAGGATGAGTATCTGGATGAAGTTCAAAAAAATGCAAAATAATTTTTATATATTGGATGGTACAAATTCACTGTGTGGGAACATATGAACTTGTAATATTCCTTATCTTAAAGAAAAAGAAAGCTCAATCAAGTAATGGCAGATTTTTTTCTAAAAGGGTATTCCACCTTGGTATTCATATTTAGTATGTTGTAAATAGCAGTTTTCTATTTGCAGTTTGTCTTCATTCTTTTTTTTTTTTTTTTTGCACATTTTTCAGTTATTTAAATTGAATTCTGTTATTTAAATTTTGTCTCAAAGATTTTTGTTCATGTTTGCATTTAAATGGTTTTCTGGATGCTAGGGGTCCATTACCTAGCAACCAGCTGCTGAGTAAATAACTGGAAGCCCAAAAGCACATAACCTGAATGGAAAGCCAAGTAACGAAAAATAGTTAGAAATGAGAAAAAAAAATCAAGACTTATATATAAGTTGGTTTTCAGGTCACTGGCAAAACCATAATAACATGAAGCAAAATAAAATACTTCAAAAACTGCAAAAGACAACCAATTGCAAGCAGTCTTAGAATACTGCTATCTAGAAGATACTACAAATTAAGTCCAAGGTTGACAACCTTTTTAAAAGCTTTCCATAAGTATTTTTATGCCATTGTACTTTTTGGGTCCAGATTTACCCCACAGTTAGAAGCTTTAATGCTTTGTCTGAATGGATTTAAGATTCTCCAGAGCTTACCATAGTGATGTAAATATATGTTTCAAAAGAAGGCCTAAACCTTTTATAGAGTCAATTCTACCATTAATTCTGGATTCCCCACATCTGCTACTTATTCTGCCTCACGTGCTGAAAAGAGCATGCCACAACCTGAACAGTCACAGCAACAGATCTCTCATTGTATGGGGAACCGAACACACAGGTCTATAGATAGACAGACAGACAGACAAACAAGGTTTTGGTAAATAAAAATCAGTCTATCTGCAACCTATAAGAATATTTATTCTTACTTTGTACATGTGCTAGGTAATGTACTATCAACTACTACAAATAGAATTTCTTTTAAATATCAATAAAAATACCAATGTCTATCTGTACTTAGTCATATTAACACACCAGGTAAATTTTTAAACAAATTTGACAAATTTTACTTTTAAAAGTATACTCATTTTCTTTGTTTTTTCCAGCTATCCTCAGGAAATGGAAAAAATATTTTTATTCCTACAAACATTTACTGGAGGAATGTACAATGACATGCATATAGCGTGCAATTTGTCACACATCCTATGGATCTCGGCTACTAACATCTTCACTGAAATCTTTATGGGCAATGTAAATAATAAAACAATCCGTTATTAACCATTTATGCTTCAGTTTTAAAAGACAGGTTAATTCCACATAGAAGAGTATGTCTGCATCTAAATACAACAATGTTCCAGACAAGCATAGGCAAGCTAAGGCCCTGGGGACAGGTATGACCCCTTTAAAGCAAATTTTGAATTGTAAGCTCTTAGAGGCAGTGAATTTTCAGAACCTTATATCATTTAATAATCCTTATATGGCAAATGATACTAATGGTTATTAATATCAGTGGTGCATTTCATGGATATGTTAAATAATTAGCATGCCAAATGAGCACCCTAAAAAGTACAAGCATTTTTTAAAGAGGAACAGGATCATTTACACACAAGAAAAGATTGAAAAAGAGAAATTGCACCACTACTGGAAATATCTGTCCCAAAAGCTTACAATCAATTTAGCAATATATATACAAAATTCAGCAACTATTTTAACCATCTTAGTTTAAAATTGGTGTTATGAAGCAAAGCTATGAGCAAAGTATTTTAAAATATATTAAAGTATCTGTGTGATGAAATAAAGTTTTTAAAATGATTCCTGTAGTATCTTTACAGCATCCTTTCATATATGAGCTCCAATATGCCACTAGTAACACACCCATTAGTTGCTAAGGTGGGATGTATTGGGGAAAAGATGAACAGCAGCACCTGGAAACCCATCCGGCCCATTACCCCTGCTGATACAAGGAAACAGGGTGCCACTCACCTGGAGGAGTCTTCCTTCAGCAGGACTGACATCCGCGACTCTAGCGAACACCCCCTCCAATGTCAGGTTCCCTTGCCCCGCACCCTCCTCCGCCTTTAGCGGGCTAACCCTGATCAGCGCCTTAGGGTCCATGTCCCGTTCCAAGTTAGCCATTGCAGCCACCGCCTGGAGAGTCACAGTGAGCAGCAGCCTGAGGGATGCCAGCCGCAGCAGCCGTCTAATCATACTGCAGCCAGCAGCGGGCACCCATAGCGCAGCCTGCTAGTCACTAAAAGCCATGGGCTGCGATCTTGAGTCACGGGCACCTTTTTACCCCCAAGGAGGGGGACCGCAGGGGCTCCCTCCCATGACAGCAGGGCCTCTCTCTCTCTCTGTCCTCGGGGAATTCAGAGACTCCCCTCCGCTTACACTATTTGCTTTTGCTCCGTTTGAAGTCACAGCGAGTCACTCTATGTTCTTCCTTTGCCCATTCATTTGATGGACGCTCTGTCCGCTCCTAACACCAGGGAGGCTCAGTCTCAGCCTTGCACACGTCTAGCGACATCTTTCACTGAGTGCCAGGAACTGTCCCAGCCGTGCCCACGGATGCCTGGCGCGGCCCCTCGCCTCGTGCGCTTATTACCCAGCCGCCTTGGGTAGCAGGTGGTGGCCCCTTAGTTAGCAGGCACAGGTAGGTAAAGCAGTGAAGGGACGAGGTGCTGATGGGAAAGGCGATCCCTCCCTGTTACACATTCCAGGCCCCATTGGCTCCTTTTCCAGTGACGGGCAGCCAGAAGCACAGGCACTAAAGTGAGGGAAACCCCGAGCGCGAACTTTCCCTCAGACAAACTCAGTGCCACCGCGGGGCTCCCAGGGACATCTCCTCGGCTTCTTTGTCAGCTGATCCAGTCGTTGGAGACTGGATCGGCGCAGCGTTCACACAGTGGGATTGTCACTCCCCCCCCCCAACAACCTCCCAGACTCTTCCCAGGACACAGAGCCCGTCCTTCCCCTGGGACTGCGCTGTGCTCTACCTGCTGACACAAAGTGAGGGTGGAGCAGCTGCGGGCAAGCCTCTCTTTCCCCCTCCCCCCAATGGAGAATGCTGCTCTTCTGGCTCCCAGACTCCCTCTGCAGCCTGGCCGACAGATGGCAGCTACCCTTCCCGCTGCTGTTTGATCTCTGCATGTGGCATGTACAGAGCTAAGCCTGTGTATGGCAGCCCGCAGATAATGCATTTATCTAGTATCTATTTGTCCATGTGTCGCTGAACTTTACAATGTGCGACAGTGAACTAGCTGTTGTTCTTCACTGGAGTTTAGTCAAGGTCACAGTGTTCACCTGCTAGTGCTGACTTCAAAGGCTAATGCTTCTGTGTGCCTGTGTAGCCAGCGGGGCTTTATTCCTCACCTTGCACTGTGTGGCAAGCAGAGGCAAGCTAATAACATCCCGGCTGGGAAATACATGAATCACCATTTACTGCGTCTTTCCACTAACAGACGGCTGGGAGGATAGGCCAAGCACTTATCACACTGTGAATTTCAAAGGATTCACAGAAACATTTCATTGGGGTCACACAATTCGTGGCATTCCTAAACAATATTTTTTGGAATATTTACTGCTTCAGTGACTGTTAACTTGTACAGCTCTTAGACAATACAGCTTTGTCTGCCAGGGGTTTGCATCTTTCATTACTTTTCTGGGAGTTTAAGATTGATATCTAAAATGCAGGATTTGTTTTTTTATCAGTTTGGGAAGGCTGCTCACAGATTTTTTGAAAGATACTTATAGTCTATACTTACATGGCAACTGCTTGTATATTTTGGGAGAGGGAGATAAGCCTTAACATAGTGAAAACTGGGTGTGTGAATTCACAATAATTCGCCACTCTTCCGACTTTACATATTCCCCAAAGATCCTTATTTATGTGATGTAGCGAATATTCTCACCGTTCATTACATGGTGCCAACTGTGTATTTACACACTGTTTAATGTCTATTCGCTGTGAATGTGATTATTTCAGTATTCATCATGTGTCTATGTGACATACCACCAAGGCATATGGGGATTTGACTTTACCAAATGAAAGTGACAGAATAGAGGCTTAGAAAATGTTGCAGGCTTTTTGATCTGGCATATCCACTCACAAAGTTGACATATATTGTAAATCAGTAGGATGCTCGAAAACATATAGCATAGTCTAAGGGGAATATTTATAAAGGTTTCCTGCTGATTTATAAAAAAATGCATCAAAAATGACTTTCAACATGGCGATAAAAGCTTTTTAAATAGTTGACACCGGCATAACAAAAAAATAACACTGTTTTTCCAGCATTAAGTGGTTATATTTTTTTTGAACTTTTATAAATATACCCCTATATGTATGACAACCAAAATCATAGATAATAATTAACTGATTATTTAAAAGAGTGTTGATAAACACTAATAATTGACTTTTTACTACCAAATGATTCTAGTATGAACTCACACATCCGTTAGCTCATTGGCGTAACTAGCCACCCCTGGTGGAGAATAGGCACCAAAATCCACCTGCCTCTCAAGCACCCCCCCCCCCCTACCTAATAAAGTTGACTGTCTGGAGTCTTGGGTACAGTTGCAACTGCTGCAACCCCTATAGTTATGTACCTGTGTTAGCCAAATATCCAGCTACTTTTAAATAAAATAGGGGGTTATTACCAGCACTAGTGCAAGTATATCAGGAAAGTCAAAGCAGTAAATTGTTATAACAACTTATAGCCTACTGCATAGATATTGTTGGACAACATGACTAAAGAATGAGAATATGAACTTAAAACATTCCAGTAGCTCCGAATTTTCCGTCCCGAATTCACTCATAGCGAACGCCCATTATAAAGTCGCGACCGCGACAACTTTTTTGTCACGGTCACAATTTTATAATGGAAGAATTGTCGCAGTCACGACTTTATAATGGGAGTTCGCTATAAGTGAATTCGGGACGGAAAATTCGGAGCTACCGGAATGACCCCCCTAAACTTTTGGCATTCCATACCTTAACCAGCATGCGTGATTCTTATAAAGAACATAGCATTGTGGGAAAAGACATTGTAAAATATGCCAACTGACGACTATTCTTTAAAGTGATTCTGCAGTCTAAAGATTTAGCATATTGGCATGTGTGATTGATTGAAGACCTCACATAATAACCACAGTAATTGAGTTCACAATAGAAAAGAGACAAATTATAATTCCTTGCAAGACCAACAGGCTTCAGATTTTTCCAATATAACTATATAGTGCTAGGCTCCAGTTCTAAAGGCTTCTGAAATGACATCAATCGTTTCTTAGAGCTGAGATGAATCTGAAAAGAAGCCATTAAAATATAAATTCACGGTTGTTTATGCATTACTGTGAAAGAACATTTAAGACTTTGCACTCTCCCTCCCTTGCTAAAAGGCGAAACATACACACAATTATATAAGGGAAACATAAGATGTTTGAAGAACACAGCTGCATTAAAGCAAATTAAAATAGTTAGAAGTGCAGTGATAAGACAGCAGGTGCTACATGGAAAAATCAAAGAAATGGTAATGTTGCAACTGGTCTAGATGTTTTTTTAATTGTTTAATTTCATGAAATCATTTAACTACTGGTAGTAATTTAACTGTGATGAAGACAACACAACTCTACAAAAAGTAATTAAACAAAACAAAATATTTCTAAAATGCCAGTACCAACTTCTGTTTAAAATATCAAATTGGAAAACCCAGTTGGAACTGGAGTCATCTGAAAACATGATGATCTCTTAAATAGACACTAAAGCCTGTAAATCAGGGGTCCCCAAATGCTGGACCACAGACCACTACCAATCAGCGGACCCTTTGGCACTGGGCCACCTGATGGTAACGTGCATACACGAAGTGCGTCACTGTCATGCGGCCGTCAACACACATTGGCTCCGCCCACCCTCCCATCGGTCCGTCAAACCTTTCCTGGGTTAGGGAACCATCCCCAATCCAGAAAAGGTTGGGGATCGCTGCAGCAAATAATGTGTTTTCTATTTAATGGTCACCTAGTAATAAGTTCAACAAGTGTTAAAATGACAGGTTTAAGCTTTACTGATTCTGCAGAAGAGTCAGCAATTGTGGAAAAAACAAGCAGTTAATCCTAGCCCCTCCCCCTCAGTCAAGGGATGAACTCACTAACTGAGCATGCTTCCCCCTCCTGAAATGAATTAAATTTTAATTTTGTTTGCATCAGCCTAAAACAGAGTCAAAATCTGCTTAGTAATTTAAATGCTGCACACAAGTAACAGCCTGCACAGAGGTAATGGGGAGGGGCTAGGGTTAGCTGATAACTTCTGCTCCAAGTGGTTGTTTTTTTTTCTTATGTTGCTATGACTATTCTACAGTCAGTAAGTCTAAACTTGTCATTTTAACATTTGTACTTAAAACTAGGTGGCGAATAAATAGAAAACACTTATTTACAGGCTTTAGCGTCCCTTTAAATAATTATGTATTCTTACATAATGATTGTAAAAATGTTATCTTTTTAGTGGAAGTGCTGATTTTTATTGATATTTTTTCTCTTTGCTGGTTGAAGCCATCTTTTATCTGTTGGGTAAACTCATCTGTTAGGAGCAACATGTTGCTTGTGAGCCAGTTTGACTTTATTTAACTACCAAAGCCAATAATGTAACCCTGTTGACTTTATGTGGGAAATTTATAAAAAGTCAAAGTTCATGCCAGATCAGGAATTGCAAACATTCTTTGTTGTATTTGAATGGCACATTGTTTCTGGCAAACACTGGGGATATTTCTAAAAGCTGAAAAGGTTTTTTGACCATTTAACACTGGAATGGAGAAATATTTATGAAAGTTGGAAAGACCGGTACCGGTCTTTCTGACTTTCATGCGGTCCCGATTTCCAGATTATGGAAATCGGTATTTTTCGATTTCCATAATCTGGAA
>JAKJJM010036291.1:0-10292 GCA_021901965.1 Pipa carvalhoi
CCACCACCACCCCCCCCCCCCGCTCGGACACCAGAAGCTAGACTACCTACAGTTCCGGGAAGTATTTCCAGACAAAAAAAGCCCTGATAGTACATTATATTAAAAATTATGGATCAATCAATGTTTCGGCCTGGGTCTAAAGCCATTACTAAGATTGAAGCCCCAATCTTGATAATGGCCTTAGACCCAGGCAGAAGAATTTAGTATATATTTATATACACCAAAACCTACTGATTCATATCTTAAGGATAGAAGAGTTTTAAATACTTTCTTAAACATTTCACAAGTTATAATTAAATGATACCAGTCTTTTCACCCTGTTGATCTGATTTAATGTTGACTCTTTTTCATTAATGCAATCCCCTGATGCACATTATTTTGCACTAAATAAAAGGACACAGAGTATAAGCACTGTATATTTAAGTATGTTTGTTTCTAGCTTTGATCACTGCATGAGCTAGACCGGGGGTCGGCAATGTGCGGCTCGCGCACTCCATAGCCACGTCCCGTAGCCCCGCCCATGACCTCTGATGCTTCTGATTGAATGTCAGCAGGTCTCTTTAGGAATCAGCCGCCGGGTGAGGAGGGAGCGAAACAGCTCCCTCCATAACAAACTTTACTGATCGCTGAGCTAGACATTCATTTAGCAGAGTTCCATAATATTTTAGCTTGTTACACAGCACCTACTACAATTATCTCCTAGGGCCGCATTCCAGAAAGTCCGAATCTCACCCCTCGAATTCACTTTTGCGAGCATTTGAGGTGCGGCCCCGAAATTGTCGTGGACGCGCTTCAATTTGCGTTTGAAGAACAGGCGAGCAGAGTTTTGTCTGCCGCTGTTCGCTTGTTCTTCAAGCATATTGAAGCGTGTCCACGACAATTTTGGTGCCGCGCCTCAAATGCTCTCAAAAACGAATTCGAGCGGTGAGATTCGGACTTTCCGGAATGTGGCCCCAAATGTACAACATTCTGCAATGCGCTGTTTGTATAATGTTAAACTGACCCACACACAGGTGTATGTGTACACAGGGTTAGACCTGAGGAACAACAAAAAATGTGATGGATTTAAAAAGTCTAAGTTGGGGGATCTTCAGTCGTGTGACACAAATTAATTCAGTTAAATATATTATTTCTTTCAGGAAAGACCATATGCCATAGTGAGTTTCATAGCTATATTAAGAGAGAAATATCTTAAAATTAAATATCGCTTTGCTGTTATAAAGGTTTTGCTAAGATGCAAGGAAGTCAATTTATGAAAAAGCAATTTTCTCTTATAGAACAGTGATATAACATAGCATTAAAGGTGCCAATTTGTTTTGTCTGTGGATGTTTGATCTAAGGTCACCTAAAATAACAGATCATGTGATTAGTATTTAACGGTTGCACACTCTTTAAAGTGTGAATGAACAAGCTGCAACTTCTTGTTATATACCACTAGAGTATGCTCTAGTGCTATCAATCTAGCCTTAGTTCTTCAAAAGGCTTACTTTCAGTGTAAGGTTCCTAATCCTGGGCTTAGAAAATGATCAAAGAATGTAGGATACAATGTATACAGAACAAAAAAAGGACATTTTATTTATTTCAAATAAAAGTGCATTGAATAGTACACACAGTGGTCTGTGGTTTAACCATAAATGTAAAATTCTAAACCAGTAACCTTGATTTATAAAATAATTTACCAATATGATATTTTAGTTATACAATAGGCATAAATATCATCACAATGTACACATTACAATATGCACGTTTGGTAAATAATCTGAAAAGATATACTTATTTGGCTAATTCATCTTTTAACATGAAATAACTGCTATAAATTTTGTATAGGCACAAAGATATTTAAATCAAATTTGGGGACCCAAATACTGCTCAATTATTTCAGCAGTTTGTTGTTGAGATTGAGCAGTTTCAAAGAAAATATTAATTAATAATTTTAATTTTTGTTCATATTTACCAGTTCCCCAATCCCCCAATAAAATAGGCAATCTACATACATATATTTATCAAAATGTTATATATATATTTTTTTTTAACCTTTTTTGTAGTAAAAATTGAAACTATAAATATATATTTTTTAGAAAACATTTATGTGTAATCATGCAATATATGCTTTATCCAAATGTACCTTTACAATCCTTTAGATAACAATAGGAAATTAGAAAACATTGTTTTGTTAATTTTCCTACTTGAGGCCATACCTTTTAGTCTTTGAGACAAAATCCCACAAATACATACACCAGTATTCAAGTGAATGACAAATTCTGGTACAGATCATCTCGAGGATGTGGCATTTAAATTGGCTAAGTATATTCAGAGAAGTAAACAGAGCAATGTTTGTTTTTACTGAAGATAATTTGGGATAAAAAAGAAATGATTCAAAATCTTTTCAACAAAAGATTTGGCTCTTTATAAAGAAAAAACCTGCAGCAATAATTGATTAATTTGCAACATTGCTTTTTGTAAGCATGTTTTCATTTTTACATTTTTTTAAAAATAATTTAATAAACACTTTTTTCTACCCTTTTACAAATGTTTTTTGTTAAATTCACACTGTAAACCCATAATATGTGACACTATATGATACACCTATCTGTCACCAAACATTGCATTAACTATTGCTATATTCTACATTTCAAAGACCACATTTACCAATGATTTAATTCTCAAAAGCAGATATCTATTGTGGGAAAAATATTCATCTAGCATTTGTATTTTCTACCTATAGAAGTGCCGTATATGTATATATTACTGGGATAGCAGATGCACATTAGTGAGCACGCAGCACAAAAAATACCAAAATCATGTGAGATATTGGTGATACCATGATAACATTATCTGCATACTACACTATTTAAATCAGCCATAAATATTTTAATAAATGTTATCGGTACTAAAAGGATAAATGTCAACATAGACATAAAGCCACCAAGCTATAGTGGATATGGGTGGAACCATATCAGTTTCTGTGTCGGTCTGACAGGAATGATTAATCTTATAAGTGTTCCATATTTTCAATCAGACTGCCAGTAAGATTAAAGTGTGTTTATGGGTAAAAAAAATATTGGGCTGAAGCATTGTAAGCAAACATTATATATCACAGAAAGTAAACGAAAAAAAAAATAATTAAGACTATTTGTGAAAAACATTCATTTGCTATCATTTCCAACTTGGTGACCGTTATAAATATTAAGGAATCCCCTTTAAATACTGTACAGATGTGTTTTTCCATTCTCGTGAATCTCCAGGTTGAAAAGTAGAATAAACCCTCATTTTGGAATTTGTCCCAATCACAAACATAAGCAAAGGAGTCACCTCTATGTCAGAAGTCAGCATTGTCCTGCTGCTGGAGTCATATATTTATACTATCTAGAAAAACAAAGCTGCTTCGTACAGGTTCCTAATCTTGTTCTCTACCAACAGATTTATTCTTTAATTCACTGTTTTCAGTAGACTTTCCCTGTCTCACATTTTATAGAATGTCATCTAATTTTGTCATATTTTTGACTTGCTGCAGTTTATTTATTGTTGTCCAGATGACTCTTTGATTGCAGAATCCACGTTTTTTGCTCTATCCTGTAATTTCTTCTAGTTGGTGCAAGGGCAGGGGTAATTTTCAGTGACTGAGTTCCTGTCTCTGACATCTTGTGATTCCCATTACCCCTTCAAAAGATGATGTGTAGTATATGTTTAAGCTTTGAATCTGTATCTAGTAGGAGCAATTGTTTCAAATGACACTATTATAGGATAGATATAGAGTTTGTTGCTATTTTTCCATGAATAATGATCCCTTATTTGATTTAGAGTTAGTGGTTTTATGGCCTGCCCAGAGAGAGCATGGAGAGTTGGGAGACTGAACATATTTTTCATGCTGCATCTCACATTCTACTCTGCTGTTTACTCCAGTGGCACTAATACCATAATAGCTAGTCAACAACAAATACATCACAAACTACTTCTGTCACCAGCATGGAGGTACCATTAGTTTAAACAATATTAAAAATCAAATAAATAAAATTTCCTAAATAACAACTGTTGGTCTTCCCATGCGTGTTGCATTATCCAAAGAGCACCAGACATAATTCAAGGATGATGATGTTGGATCTACAAATGTGCCACAGGTCTCCTTCTCAGTGTCCTGGATTTTTCTGACCTTTGAAATGGAATATATTCATTTTTATATAGGAAACACAGCTAATGAAAGGCTGGCAAAGCTGGTTCCATTTTGAATGTGTAACTCTGAGTGTGGTCTGTGCCCAAGGTCTCATTGGAAAGTTGCAACGTCTTTGCTGGTTTCTTCATTTTATGTTGTGCTGCTATGTTATCTAAATTGTTATAGAACAAAGATGTATACTAACTAAATTATATAATACATTTTGCAATGTCTCCACTGGAGGAATAATTTTTAGACAAAAAAAAAACACTATATAATTCAAGAACTGGCAATTATGGGTGGAAGGACTTTGGTTGAAGCACATGAATGTTTTTTTACAGTTGCTTTAATTGTCTTCCTCTGTTTAACTACCATCTGGTACCAATGGTGGTTTAACCACTACAATAGAGCTATTCTTGCAGATCTAAACTGATCAGGTGACAAAAAGATAGTCAAAGTTGGAATGGCAGGGGGCCCAGGTTCTTGATAGTGTGAACCTTCCCCCAACCAGATTAACCCTTCCCCCACTTCACAAGTATAGTAACTGTAGCCTTATGACATGGAATATAGCAAGATACATAAACACAAAGCTTGCTTGTAAAAACACTTACTAAGCATTACCAAATCAGCAGTCCCTCCATCTTCCAGCAGCTCCTGATATTTAAGTCACCATAATGCTTTACAAAATGTAGAGATTCCTGTGTGAGAGATCTAAAAACCATTGGAGCTTTAAATTGTACAATTGCTCTTCCAATATCTGTGATCCATTAAGTGATCACCTGAGCACTTACAATGTGATCAATAAAACTATATTGTTTCAAGTGGCACACTAAAAATCACATGCTGCATTCAAATGTACTATTTAATAATAGTTCATAGTGGTGATTCCTGTAAGCAAATGTAATGTTTGTCAAGGTGGGAAATATATATATATATATATATATATATATATATACACATATACATATGTATGTATATCAAAGGTATGTGGATACTCTGTGGATACTCTGTGGATATTCTTTTATTATTATTACTTATGTAATTAAAAAAAATGCAGAACATTAAAAGATTCAAGGGATTTATTTATCAAAGTGAGAATTTGACTGTAGAAATGAATTCTCATCACTTCAGGTCACCATGCTCCAATAGTTGCAAATTCTCTACTCCTTATTCACTAAACAGAGGATTCCCACATCGAAGAAGCGAACAGGGTCAGCAGCTGTCTCTTGTGTACTGTCGTCTAGTCAATGGGACAGTAGCAGCCCTGCCATCAGCCCCCTTATTTTCCATTTTAATCTGGCAAAGTAAAACTGGTGAATATGACAAAGTACGCCTTGTTGAATTCGGTACTTTGACAGACTGTGATGCTTGATGAATAGGCATGTGCATGCAAAGTTATGCAAAGAGCTCTGTAAGTCCATGTTGTAAGCCTCCAAATTAGTTGAGAATTTTCCACATCACAGTGTTTGCTGAATATGCTCAGTTCAGGACGTGGCAAATAAAAGAAAATTTGGAACCTTAAGCAACTGTTCGGACTTACATGAATAAACCCCATAATCCATTCATTTGTATGGGACACTTTCAAAAACCTTCCGTGTTACACTGGTGAAACGCTTTAGGATACAAATACCCCTGTGTCACTTATCCTTATGTTTTTCAGATTTTGGCAGAAAAAAGTCTTCATGGAAAATAAGCCATAAAAGTCACTAAATGGCACTCTTTACCAGTCACCAGCAAGTTTGACTTTGAGGTAATTATTTATGTCAGCGGTCCCCAAGCATTGCTGGATAAGGGACCAGTTTCCCTCCCAGCAAAGGTTTGACAGACTGGGAGGGTGCTGGGTGGAACACTGCGTGTTGCCATTCATATGTATTGTATAAATACAATCCAAAATACCAAAAATACCAAATATGATGATGACGCACTTCCTGTGCATGCATCACCACAATATTGCCCGGTACCAAGAGACCATCAAACCGGTGGTTGGGCACCCCTAATTTATGTGATTTAAAGGTGGTGTTCAACCTAAAAATAACTTCAATAATTTGTAGGTAGTGTCAGTCTATGATTGTTTGCAATTGACATTCATCTTTTGCAGTTTTCAGGTTATTAAAAAGGTTTTACAGTTTGTCCAGTCTGAAATGTAAAACTTTATTTGGATTGTTGAGGTTATCTTTCTTGTAACCTGGCAGTGCAATAAAAAATACAAACTAAAAAAAGGCAAGGTACCTGATCTGAATAGAAATGTAAGCAATGAGGAATAATAAAACATTAAAAGTCTAGCTTCAATTTTAATCCTCTTTCAACCAGAAAGGGGTTTAAAATCTAATTTGCAGCCAGGCAGTACAGCAAACCAAATAATCAAACATGAAAAAGAAGAAAGGAAACCGTAGTGTCTACAATATGCTAAAGTTAAATTTAATGTGAATTAATGCACATAGCTAAAATTACAGTATTTTCTATGGTAGAATGTGGAGAAAATAATTAGTCTAAGTGCAGTAAGTGATAACATGCATGATCCGATTAAGCCAAGTGGAATGTTTAGGGCATTGCTACATTTTTCTACCAAACACATGCTCAACCAAATCCCCTCCCAATGAAGCAATAATGAAGTGGATTATGTATGTATTCAGGTACCAAGTCATAGAAGGGGGGACCCCAGCTACTTAATAAAAGCAGCAGTGAAAGACAAAACCATGAAAAACATAATGCATCTTGGATTTCCACAATGATTATTATGTCCATAGTCTCCTTAAAGTGGTAAACTTTCAGTGTAATATGGAATATAGACGTAGTTTAGTTTTACACTATCCTCAGAAATGTCATAATAATGCACTTTGAAACTCCAGGAGGGTCCACTGAGGTCCTGACCCACTAGAAATATCCATGTCCTGGGCCAATCTGATACTGGGTCAAGTTGTGGTTCAGTAGGTAAATAGATAAGAGCCATTGCATTAAAATATTAGATAAGAAGACTCAAATGGTCTTACATGGGCTTATCAGATAAAGACATGTCTGGATATTATTTGGCATATCACAAATTAGTCTAAGCTAAATAAGAAATCAGCCATAGGTATCTAGTAACACTGTCATATGCATATTGCACAGGGAATAGTATAATATAACATTTGTTTGCATGCTGAAATTATTGAAGAACAGATAGGGGTTTGGTATTATACACTGATGAGCAAAAGGGTAACAATGTTTTAAATTTTTGAATTACAGGCTACATATCTTGCCATTCACTACAGCTTTGAATGTGAGACTGCTATCATTTTACAGACAATCATCTTGGCTATCTAATACATAAACTGGACTTGTAATTGTTTAGCATATGATTAGTTATGCAGATTCTTGTTGTGTAACTGCAATGTTAGTGTTTTGCTCCTAAAATTCTAAATTTAAATTTTGATTATTTTGTTAGAATTGTAAATCCACCTTTGGCTTTCAACACTGCCTGAATCCTTATGGGCATGCTCTCGATCAGATTCAAGCATGTCTTGACCAAAACCTGATTGGGTTGAGGTCTGGGGACTGTGGGAGCCAATTAAGCACATCTACTTTATCATTGAACCATTTCCTCTCCAATTTCAATGTATTGTTGGGTCGTTGTCCTGCTGGAACACTATATTGTCCTTTTCATACCCATAGAACTCGAGTGTACAAAGAAACTCGTCTTGTAGAATACTCAAATGTAGCTCAGCATTGAGACCACCATCGATCCTGGTCAAGTATCCAACACCTTTGGCTGTGAAACAACCCCATATCATCAGGCTTCCTCCACCAGACTTGACAGTTCCTTCAATTTCTTGATCTGTTATCCCCCCTTTCCCTTGTTTCTTCCAGACCCATTTGCACCCATCAGAGTCCAATCTATTGACTTTTGTCTCATTGTTCCAAATCACCCATTTCCAATCTTCTCCTCTCCACTTTTTGTACTTTTTTGCAAACTCGAGCTGACGCTTCTGATGATATTGAAGTCGAGGCTTCTTTACCTTTTTTTTGGCCACCATTTCAGACTTGTGTAATGTGCATTGCATGGTGCTTGCATGAATGTCTGTGATCTCACTATTATGAAGCATACGAGCCACCTCCCTTGCCATGTTTGTCGCACCACAACTAATAGACCTTGTAATGAGCTGACTTGTTGACTCCGATATTTTGCCTGGACTTCATTTTGTATTCTTCCGTCATGGCACTTGCATAATGCAGTCTGGAAATTTTCTTAGCTGAGAGACCGCTATTGATAAGATAGATGATGCTGTTTCTCTTTTCTTGGGAAATCTTCTTCATGGCTGCTCCTCGATTCGAACCAGTGACTTTTTTCTTGGGAATCAACCTAATATCACATTCAGCTATTGGAGTTGTAACAGGTTGTAATTTGTAGTATTCAAGAAGAAAAATATTGTTCCCCCACCAGGAGCAAAACAGTAACAATGCAGTTACATGACAAGAATCTGCATAACTAATTACATGCTAAATAGTTGCAAGTACAATTTATGTATGAGATAGCCAAGATGGTTGTCTATATATATGCACATGCATATTGCATATATATGAAATTCGACAATAGCTTTCTAATTCAAAGGATAATGATACACTAACTATTTTTACCCATGTTTCTGCAGTACATTACCATTCAGTGTTGGACTGGCCTGCCGGGACACTGGGAGAATTCCTGGTGGGCCCCAGGCCCCTAGTAGGCCCTTCCAGTGGGGTCCTTCCATACAGAGGGTCCATGTTTTAATGTTTCTGGAGGCAGGAGTTGGGATCTTAAGGAATTAGTTTATGTTTTCCTTTTATTTTTGTCTGAGTTGGCTTTCGTTAAAGGGGTTTCTGGATTCTGCTTTTATTAAAGGGACCACCCTTGTCAACTGTAATCATAGGTGCTGCTTATGAAAATGAAAGCAGTCAGAATTAATACTATTTACCTCAGCTCTTTTTCACTAGCATCAACATAAGAAGATGGCAAAGCACCAGATACAATGCAACAGAAACACGACCACCTCATTTTCCCTATCCAACAGCATTAAACAGATATTCTTTTAAACAAATGTAAAACAGCAACAATGGAAATTTGTCTATAACTCAACCAAATGTATATAATATGTCAATAATGCCCTTTGAAAAAGTTCCCAGTCCCTTACCAGCCAGAACACCAGATTCTCCTTTGGCTTTATTTCTGTATACCATGTGTGAGTGATCACTATATAAGAATACAGCTTATGACTTTATTATAACTAATGTAATTTTGTAATTAAGATGAACTTTTAATATGTAGTACTCTTTGAGTCAAGTAATGAATATGCATACTCTAAGACAGGGGTGGGCAATTAATTTTCCCATGGGGTCACATGACAAAGAATTGCTTTAGAGGGCCAGACTGCCCCCCACCCTCTGTGCTGCCCCCACACACTGTGCTGCCCCACCCCTCCTCCTCCATACTTTCTGAAGGAGGGGGGGTGCTATCTTAGTGCTCCCCCCCTCCTTTTCCCTGTGCCGGCTCTGTCTAAACTAGCACTTAGCACTACAGTGTTCCTCTCTCACAGGAAGTTAAAAGCAGCTTTCAACTTCCTGTGAGAGGAATGCTGTAGCGCTAAGGAGCTGAGACAGAGAAGAGGTAGGGACAGGGAGGAGAGCACAGCTGTTTACCCCGCGGCCCAGCTGTCACCCGATGTTAGCAGAAGGGCTGGGCCAAAGATGTCTGCAGGCCGGATGTGGCCTGCAGGCCATAGGTTGCCCACCCCTGCTCTAAGGCCACTATCACAAGGCAAAACTGCCTCACAGGGATTGCTATATTACTACTAACATTGGTACTGCAGCAGTATCGCCAATATATATATATGTCCACAGATGTTTTATAACAATAAAATCCCTGTAGATGTATTATCAAGTGATAACTCTGTTGTGATGATATTATCAAATGGGGGACCTCATTTGCCAGTGGATTAATCTCATATCTTTATGATATCTCTCCTGTGTGGATGATTGCTAATGCAGCAGATAAAAGATGTCTGCACTCAATTAGAGATAAGTAAACACAAAACAACTCATATTAGGACAAAAGCTGGGTATTTATTAAATGATTTGTCTGCCAACATGAGCATGTCAGCACAATATATATATATATATATATATATAT
>JAKJJM010036315.1:0-13885 GCA_021901965.1 Pipa carvalhoi
CCTGGATCTCTCAAATACAGAAACAGAAAGAAAAAAAAAGAAAAAAAAAAAAAAAAAAAAGTTTACTCAATTTTTTTTTGTTCTAATAGAAAAGTATCTGTATAATGTTAAACTCTATATTTAACATATTGCTCTGACTTGTTTCTTTATACAAAACAACAACAAGCTGCAATGCAAAACAGGAATCCCAAAAATGCAACTAAATGCATAATGGTCCCAGCTAAAAACTGTAAGAAAATGGATCATTCCAAGTTCTTCTGGGCTGAATTTAACAGTAAGGAGAGGCTTTATAAAGCAATATATCCCTCTATTATGTATTATTATATGTCCAAGTTCAAGTTTAATATAATCAAGTTAATTATAGGTTTTTTTTTTTCCCACAAAGAGGAACATTTATTATTTCCACTGTCTTGTTACATAGTCATTAACCTTTCTGACAACCCATCAACATTACACACTCAAACATAAATCAATGGGTTGTTTCATGCATACACACGGACAAGATGAACTGCCGAATAATTATATAATAGTGTTTTTGGCTGACACATCACAGCAACAAGTCAGCATAGTAAAAGCCTCATTCCTGCTATCATGATTTATTTGCTCAAATTGTACATATGTCAATACTATGCTATTGCTTACCATAGCAATCCCATTTACCATGTGATCAGTTTACCTGTATCCCGCAGAGATTCTGCCACCTTGGGGTGTTTTGACTGATCAGTCCTCCATTTCCATCCCATATCTATAGATAGGACTGCCATCAGAAATTACAGCACCCCCCTCAACAGTACCTCCTGTAGCCCCATGTTGGTGGCCCTGTCTAAGGACTTGCATGTGGATATCACGTGACTGAGATGTAACGTGTTTCTAGCAGAAGTCGAGGCTAATTTGCATTTGAAAATTTGAAGTTAAGGCTACAATCGGTAAGGTGCAGTTAACTGATAAAGTGCCAATCTACCTTTGTATAAAGGTCCCAATATTTTTTAATTACTTTGCAACTGGAGCAATGCACTCTAAGGAATAGCTTATTTCTATGTATGTTCCTATAGCCTTAAAACAGTACCTAGTAAGTTCTGATTAGCACAGCTTTACCCGAGACCAGAATTTGCTATATTTCTATACCCAATGAACTTTTAACTTGATCTTCACTGACACCATGGGCGAAATTTATTAAGCACGAAAAGACTCAAACAATCAGATTAGAATCTTTTCAGGCTTAATTTGGCAAGATTCCATTTCCAGATTCTGGAAAAGTAGCCATAAATTCTATGGCTATGAAAATTTTCATTGGAAAGACCCGATTTCCAGATTATGGAAATCGAAAGACAGCGATTTCCAGAATCTGGAAATAGAGATTCCCGCGGGAGGTTATCCTATAGCGGTCTTTCCGACTTTGTTAAATTTCACCCCATAAGAGAGTTACAAATATTTGCAGATAAACATAGGTGGCTTTATAAAGGGTATAGTAAGACTGAATAAGCTGCATTTACTGCATATTTTGCTCTAGCAAATTAGTTTGTGGTTAGTAATGCCATACTGTGCAGAAAAGTCTCAAATGAACCAAAAGAGAAAGAATAAGGTGACGAGTCATAGTGATTCTTCCAATGGCCATTTGCTTTCTTGAAAATTGTCATTCATTTGGCTAATGTTCCCATATTGTTTTGTTTCTGTGTCCAAAACAATATTATGTAAATTCAGAATGAATAAGTTTTAATCTTGTAGTGACATCACAACACTAACAACAATTATCATCAAGACTAACTAAATGAAAAACACAAAAGAATTGTTACATTGTTACGCCACCTATGAATTTTAAATTGTGAATATAAGTATGATATATAGCTGTTATCTTTAAATATTGGGCTTTCTGGGGCACTTCCTGAATATATATTATCTAAAGCGACAATAGTACACAATGGGAGTGGGTGAGGTCTGTTTAATAATATGGTTGTAAAGATAGAAACATACAAGAAGCAATAAAATTCATAACATCAAAAATAACATTTTTACAAGTGCTGTATTTAAAGAACTACCATGTCAAGTCAAATGAGAATTTTTATTTTTTTGGCGTGACTGGTCCTTAAATTCCACTGCCAGTAGTAAAATCATTATCCTTTGTTATTGTATAACAAAACAAATCACAACACTTCAGATGATCCAGGGTAAGAATATAGTAATAAAAAATCCAGCTTGAGGAGAATTACAAACAATTTAAACACTGGTAACACTCATAACAAGCAGGCTTCACTAGGTAATGATACAGATGTATCCACTGATAGATAGTAGCCATAGGCTACAAGGATTATACTTCAAAAAATGCACTAAAAAGTCAAAGAGAAAGAAACTAAGTAAATTGTAACAATATATTATACAAATTAAAAAGTTACTATTGATTTAATGGGCAATACTGCCACTTTAATAAAAAGATATGGTCATCATATTCCCATCATCCACTCAATGCAATCTCTATCTCTGTAGCATTAAGGGATTGCATCTACCATTCAAGGAGGAATTCATCATGGTGCAATCGTTCCAAAATGTCTAGTAACCTATAGCAACCAATCAGCTGTTAGCATTCACTGGTCTAAGGGAAGGAGTATTAAGAAAGATAACTTCTGACTGGTTGCTGTGGGTTACTGGACCTCTGAAATAATTGTCCCTGTATATGAATTCCCTCTTCAATGGCCCAGAAAATCTGTTAAAATTGTGGTTTCCAGGTCATCCCTTTCAGGGTAAGTCTTCACCTTGAATTTAATTGTGGTTTTAATGCTATTTAAATGCTATCCGGATTTTGGACGTGTTCACCAAACTGCATGATTTTATGTGACAATATAATACACAATGGAATAAATTACTAATTATCCCTGAAGCCAATATGCAAAATCCACAAACGTCTTGTCAACCACATTAATTATCCTATGATCTACATAAATTTAACAATGGTACAAAAGGGAAAACCATCATTTTAATGACTGATTACCAAACAGCAGCTCCAATTGATCTTGTTGCAGTAGTTGTCACATTGTGGTGCTTAGTTGTGTTTAATTCCATCTATACTAATCAATGTCTCTTATAGCATTTACACAGCGCCATGGTAATTATGCAATCGGACTGGGTGGAATCCACTAACCTGCCAAGCAAAAGTGTAAACAATCGGTAACTAGAAGCAAATCATCCCCTCGAGCAAATCTGGGACTTCCATTCATTTTCTCCCAAAACCCATGCCCCAAGTTTTGGATACTTCCTTTTCCTATTTAGTGATATTTTTAATCTGAGATTTTTTATGTCAATTAAAATTCTCAGTGCTTCAGGTCCCTAAACCCTGTGACCGTTACCACTGCACCTCCAGCAACAACAAATGTGAACATAAGTAATATTGGGTATTTGATGAATTTTCAGCTTTTTTTAACAGTGTTTAAAATAGTCATATCAGAAAAAAAAAAAAAATGCCTGCTATGTTTGGTCATATAAATTTACCGAAACTATACTAAAACAAGAGTAGGTGTAAGATTTCTACTACTTTTTTTGGGGGGGATAAATAGCGAAAAATTTACAGAACGTGTGAATAGTTGTTGATGAAACATTACATTGATTTTTGTTGTTGTAAGGAAAGTCATTTTGGCATTTAGTGGTACAGTGTGCTGGCTTGGTGGGTAACACTGCTGCCTTGCAGTGCTGGGCCCTGGGTTCAATTCCACCCTGGACTTCATCTGCATGGAGTTTGTATGTTCTCCCTGCACCTGTGTGGGTTTCCTTTGGGCACTTTGGTTTCCTCCCACATTCCAAAAACATACATCTGTGTCTGTCTGTGTGTGTGACTGAATAGAGAATAGATTGTAAGCTCCACGGGGCAGGGACTGAAGTGAATGATTAATCTCTGTAAAGCGCTGTGTAATATCAGCGCTATGTAATGCATACATTAGTAATGGTAACTTTAAAAAAAAAAGTCGCCAATTATGAATTTGCCAACTATTTCATGTCAATTTTTGTAAAATTGCTTTCTGCGCCCTCTGATTGTACCCATTTGCCCATTAATGTCAGGTTAGTGAATACCCTCCTCCAAGCACATTGGAAGGAGATACAGCAAAGTGCAATTTGTCTCTGCCTTAAAGATGAACAAAAAAAAAAAAAACAGTCACATGTGAAAATCACAAGCAAAATCTAGTTGCATGCAACTTTATTCCTGCCAGATCACCAAGTACACTTGTGCTGCAAACCCTAATATGCAACAGGTCTAAAATACCTGAAAATTTTAATTCACTTTTCAATTGTTTATCATTTCTCAACATGACATTCCCTTAACAGCGCTCAAACCCCAGTGTGCAATGCTTTCAGTGCATAGCCTAGCATGCTGTAAGAAGTGACTGTGATCTGTCAGTGGAGCAGGCGTTACACAGTCGTACAATATACCTGGGATGATTGAAGGTCTCATTCTTCTTCGCCTCATGCGCTGCAGTTCCAAGTTTTTGATATTATCCAGAATCTTCCCTTTGCTATCGGTTTCCAAGATTAATTCTGGGGGGAGGCTGCAACGCCTTAAAACTTTACGCTCGTTGTAATTAGCGTACATCTTACTTCTGTTTCTGGCATATAAACTGCTGTCATCAACTGCCATAGCTTTCTATGCCTTTGTTCACTGAACAATTTGAAGAAAAGAAGGAAATGTTACAAAAAAAGATTTCCTGTAGCGTGTTCTGTGAGTGTTGTTTTCATGCTGATCCCTGCACTTGTTTGGGAAGTTTAGCAAGAAAATAGGTGTGGGTTCAGACAGGTGTAGAGTTACTTATCAGCTCCACCTTGAAGCAGGTAATAGGCTCATGGGAGGTAAAGAAAAACCATTAAGCTAAACCATTTGTGCAACAAATGGGAACATAAACTCTGTTTGACACAAACAATTTTTTTTTTATCATTTGCTGTCAGTGCTGCCAGCTGTCTAGTACCTACCTAGAAAAGTAATTTGCAGCCAGGCTGATTAGTATTAAACTCTGGTGCACGTCTGCAAGGAAATAAGCAATATAAAACTTGCATTTTATAGAAATAGTTTTCTAAGGAAGAGGGAATGTAAAGGGATGTCATCTAAATATTACTTTATTATAGCATTGATGTTTGTTTCATTTTTTTTTTTTTTGCCTTGTATTGCTTCCTGAATTATTGTTACGCTGCTATAATTTGCCCGTGGATAAGCCTTTTTTCCAGGTCAGAGTTTTAGATTGTAAGCTCGACAGGCAGGGACCTCCAACCTCTTGCGTCAACCACAACCCAGCACTTAGAGGGTTATTCTCTAAAGTCCGAATTGTAGTGTAAAGGTGTGAATTCGCCAGCTAAAGACAGTCGCAATAGACTGATGCTGTCGCAGTCGCAACTTTAAAATGGGAGAATTGTCGTGGTCGCGACTTTATAATGGGAATCCGCTGTTTGCGAATTTGACAGTCGAATTCTCACTTTAGAGAATAACCCCCTTAAAGTGATGTATCCTTGTGATATTACACCTATATTGTGTAATGCACTTTTCCCATGTCTGTATTATATTTGTATTGCTGAATTGTACAGCGCTGTGTAAATTTGTGGCACTTTATAAATAAAATTATACATACTTCCCTTTTATGGATATGGAAATACATTGAAGGATTACCTACCTAATATGGGGCATATTTATCAGTGAAAATATGGCTGCCAGTGATTTCTCATCACTTCGGGTAGCTAAACTCTGAAGGGGTCATTGACTAAAGTCCAAATTGTTGCATAAAGGTGTGAATTCGACACTTCTCCAGATTCGGGTATTCAGCAAACTCTGCAATGTGGTGAATTCACCAGCTAACGACTGTCGCACACTACACAATACACTGCTACTGACGTGGTCACGACTTTACTATGGGAATCCACTGTTTAGTCAATGAGGAGTAGAGAATCAGGGCGTGGCCACCCGAAGGGGTGAGAATTCACTTCAACAGTCAAATTCTCACTTTAGTCAATAACCCCCTGACAGTCACCAATTCTCTACCACTTATTCACTAAACATAGCAAAAAAGCAAACATTGTTGGTTGCAATTTCTTGCATAGTGCAGTGTAGTCAGTCGGACAGTAGGAACCCTGCCATCAACCCCACATTTTGCCAATTTGATCTGGAAAAGTAAAACTGGTGAATCTGACACTGTACATCTTGCTGAATTCGCTTCATTAACAGACTCTGACACAAAGTGGTGCGAAGAGCGCAGTGAGGGTCAAAACTAGTCACAAATTCAACACATTGCAGAGTTTGATAAATACTCGAAGATTGAAAGTGTCAAATGGACATGAATTCTGGCCATTACATGACTGCTTGGACTTTGATGAATAAGCCCCTAAGTTTTTAGCCTTACAGGGACTAACAAAGAAACGGTGCATGTAACCCTAGGCATTGTCTAAGTGTATTCCTCCAGCACTTTTTGACATACAACTCCCAGCATCCAAGAAATTACCACAACAGCTGGAGGGCCAGGCTTAGATGTAGCAGTGAGTTGCATTTTGGGAATTTTGACATTCCCAGTCTAACTTGTTTAGTAATCAGCCCTGCAGCATATTAATTCCATAGCTTTGTATCTTCCCGGAATGAGCTTCCAGCCCTAGATATTATGTGAGGACATAGCAAATCCTATTTTATGAACTACATGCGTTTATTTTTCTTTACACTCTCTCTACTCTTCAAATTATTACTCGCTATGTTTTGCTTCTTATGATTTCTTTTTATATACTTATATCACCTGCTGCAGAACAAAAAAATCCCATCTTCCCCTACAAAAACCAAAAATGTATAGAACTAGGGCTTTAAATTGCCATTAAAGTGACCTGTAGAGCCTTTTTTTTAACATTTTAAAGATCATTTAAATATCATTAAAATGACCTACTAGTCATGATGTTATCATTTTTCCAGTAGTTGATGCGATCTAAAAAAGTAACTCTGATATTTTTTGGCATATAGTATCAACCTGACACAGGGGCTTAGTCATAAAAGGGAGAATTTGACTGTCGAATTGAATTCTCATCAATTTGGGTAGCTATGCTCAGATTCTCTACTCCTTATTCACTAAACCAGCGGTTCTCAACCTGTGGGTCGCGACCCCTTTGGGGACGAACGACCATCTCACAGGGGTCACCAAACCGCCACTCTGCTATCACGTGACGCACTACGTGATGACGTTGCAGCCAAATGTCATCACGTGACGCACATACGTGATGACGTTGCGGCCAAACATCATCACGTGACGCGCATACGTGATGACGTTGAGACCAAATGTCATCACGTGAACAGGCACACCCCCGCGATGATGTCATCACGGGGTCGCGGTCTCCAGAAGGTTGAGAACCACTGCACTAAACAGAGGATTCACTCTGTGTAGCAAAGCCAGTGGGACAGTAGTAGCCCTGCCATCGGCCCCTTGATTCACCACTTCATTCTGGTGTAGTAAAACCGGTGAATGCAACACAATACGCTGTGTTGATTTCGCTACTGTGACGCACTCCGATGCGTGATGAATAGTCGAAATATCTGTGCACGCGCACGTAAAGTTGTGCTCTGTAAGTCCACGACTGTCGTATGCTGTTGATTTAGTTTCTAATTCACCACATTACACAGTTTGCTGAATACCCAAATATGGGGTACTGGCGAATAAATGTTAACTCACACCTTTACGCGACAATTCGGCCTTTCACGAATAAGCACCTAAATCTCTGCAGCATCAGAGTGCATCAAGCGTATAACATTAACGTCCAAATGGAGAAGTTAAAAAGACTCCAGACAAGAGATTTTAGCAGAGCTGTCCATAATATCTATAATGTATTTTTCAAGTTTGTATCAGAATAATGCTGGGAGGTATGAAAATCCTACTCAGCTCCCAGAGTGCCTTGAGTTAGATAAGAAATGGCTGCTTTCCAGACTGGTGATGTAAGCAGCATGTATATTTTTTGTTTATTTGGGACAGTAAAAGACTGCGCAGGACTGCTCTTTCATGTGGCTGTATTATTATATGTTTAACGAAAAACAACATTTTTTGAATAAGAAAAAACAGTTTTGGCATAACTAGCCTTAGAAGATTTAAATTGTTGTTAAAAAAATTGGGATAATAAACTCCTCTTGCACCTTCTACACAAAGCGGTGTTGTTTTAGTAGTTTTGGATGTGTGTAATTAAATTGCACCTGTGAATGCAAAACAGTAAAGTGAGGAAGATAACTGGTAATACTATGTACTTGATAATAGCTCGGTAACTCCTAGTTTCACAATTATTGTTCCGCAATAGTAATAGTGAGTTTAACGACAGGCAAGTAAATTAAATCCCACCTCAGTGGCATAGCTAGAAATGGTTGAGATAAATCTATATGACCACTGCACAAATATCTAGTAATCACCAGTTTCATAATCTCACCCATATCCCTCACCCCTTGCAGGTAGGGCTGTAAGTCTATTGCCATTATTTCCCCTTCGTGGTAGAAAAACTTCTTGCCATTGGCAGATTAAGAATTTATGGGTGGCATCAGTCCCATAACAACACTACTCAGGCAGTCATTGTTTACCAGAACTGTGAGATCAAGGAGCTGATTGACTAAACAGTGCTGTTGATTTCACCTTCCTACAGTGTGAGCTGCATTTGGAGCAGCACACCTAGTCGCATTCACTCCTTTGAAACACTCCAACTCTTCGTCAATAGTTGAAGTACGTGTGCACGGGCACGCAAAGTGATGTGAACTGTTCTGTAAGATTGCGGCTATCTTAGTCATCTGAATTGGTTGCTTATTCGCCACATTGTAGCTTTGATCAATAAGTGAACAAGGGGAAGTGGCGAACAGATGCAAATTCAGAGCTTTTTAGGCGACTATTCAGTCTTCAGTCAGTAAGGCCACAAATCCCTCCCAGAATCCATGCAATATATTCTTATTCAGGGACTAGGGGGAATGAGGAACTCATAGTTATACCACAAGTCATTGGCGCCAGTGGCATAACTGGTCATTGGCACGCATAAAAGTCCCAGTGTCCACATGGGTGGTACATTTCAGGGGTATACTAACAGTCTTAAAAGGTTTCACAGTTTTGCAGTTTGTCCTTGTATCCTTTGGTTTCCTCCATCTTTCTCATAATACCTTTTTATATTTGCACATTTTCTTGCTTTTCAGTTGCTTTGTAGTTCATTTATAGCCACTACCGGGAAAAAAAAGCAGCACCATGAAAACTTGCCAATACCGACTTTTTTATTTTTTTTGGCTGATTTTATCCATTTTTTTTTTGCCCTTGACAAATTTGGAGCAGAAGAAACAAAGAAAAAAGAAAGCAGGAATGTGAATGTGGCCATTGCTTAGAGTAGTTGTTAATTCTGTCTGCTCGTTAAGGGGGTAACCATAAAACACTCAGCAGAGACATCACTCAATGACTGACACAGGTACAGTGATCCACATTTCTTAGTCAAGAGGCAGTTATGAACCAGGTCTTAACCTCTGAACTTCAGTTTGCTAGGCACTTTAAACAAAAAGAAACAAAAAATCTTATTTATGGTTTGAAATTTTACAGGAGATCCATCTCCAGTGTGAAAAATTACATAATCCATACAGTAATGGGAAAAAAAAACATTATTTTTAATTAGCCTCTTGTTATTCTCCCACTGGCTGCTAATATATCAACGGGTATTTGCAGCCATAGCACCTGTCATCATTCCCTAGTCAGAAGCTAAATGACAATGTGCCATGCATGCTGCGGAAAGACCTAAGTGTAAATATTGATTGGGTAAGTGAAAGAAATGCACACTGTACAAATCATACATTCTCTAATTCAATGCTTTACACCACTAGTGACTGGTACTGTCAACTGAACTGCATTGTGACATAGCAGGTTTAATATTATTCCTAATAACAAGCAAGGTTGCTTCTGAAAAACAATCTGTCTCCCTTATCTGTTGTTCTGAGCTGAGGTATATTTAACAGATCCTAAACGACTTTATATAATATCATGCAACCCTCGGACATGTTTGTACTGGTTACACAAACCATTGTGTCCTGCAGCTGCTGCGCGATGCATAGAACTACATGAGAAACAATGGAAGGTGTTTATTTGCAGAAAGCACAGGGGAGTAGGCGTGAAGCTTGTGACAATACCATAAGGAGTTATTGTCACTCTCCAAGGGAAAAACTGAACACCAGGCCATTTATCATACACACCCTCTAACAACAGATGGGATCTGCAGCAGGAGGAACCAGAAGGAACCATAGTGAAGACAACAGGGCCTTGGTACCATTGGTACACTTAAAAATCTACTAACCCAACTACTACAGTAATTCCCATGATGCATCTGAACTGCAAATATAATTTCAGGGCCCCTTCATTCATAGTGATGCCACTTAGAGCAGCCTAACTTGGGTTCCTGGGAAGTAGGTAGCAGAAACGGGATGTGCAATGTAACTAATGGGTAGATGGGCATTAAGTAAATATGCTAGTGGCCAGTTGTGTGCAATGGGTATCGTAACAGATGTGCAATGCAAGTGATGCAATGTAAATGATGGGCAGATGGGTACTGAGTAACTTGCCTAATGGGTAATGTGCAGTATATTCAACAAAGTCCATTATTTTCTGCAATTCACTCACAGTTTGCCACATTATGCCAATTGCAAACTTATGCTCCGCTTTAAAGAAGAACTAAAGCTCCAAAAAAAAAGCTATATTAAAAAAGTACCTTATAGTAAGCTCCAACCATGCAGTCACAGCTTCAGCTGTGCTGTAATTTCACTGCATCGAGGCAGTGCACCGAGTTCTCCATTAAGGGGATTATTGATCAAAGTGAGAATTTGACTGTTGAAGTGAATTCTCATCACTTCGGGTGGCTACACTCCGATTCTCTACTACTTATTCACTAAACAGCGGATTCCCATAGTGAATTCGCAACCGCGTCAGTAGCAGTCTATTGTGTAGTGTGTGATTGTCATTAGCTGGCTAATTCGCCACATTGCAGAGTTTGCTGAATTCCCGAATATGGGGAAGTGGAGAATTCACACCTTTAGGAGACAATTTGGACTTTGCTAAATAACCCCTGGGTCTTTTAGCTACAAATGTGACAACACTTCAGGTATTCATCATATGCTGAAGTGGCAATTTGCCAAAGGCGTACTGGAGTATTTATGTGGATTTGACTTCACCAAATGAAAGTGGTGAATTGGGGCCTTATGGCAGGATTCCTGTTGCTGAAAATGTAATGTCCAAGTGCCACATAAGTTAGAAATTGTCTGTCAGTGAAAATAATGGGAGAAACAATTGCTGTAATTTACGTGACCATTCTCCAGCAACAATACTGTAGACTAAAATGCAACACAATTGTTTGTTTCTGAGAACTATGTAAACATGACATCACTGCTACAATACACTGATTCAGGATAAATTTGCCACAATATGCCACTGCAACTATTTGCCTGAATACACTTATTACATGACAATTCACTTCATCCTTATGACAATAAGCTGTTTAGTAAAATATGCACAATTTGCTACAATACGGGTGAATTGTGACATTGTGTTGCAAATTCACTTTAGGAGGCAAATTCACTATTTGGTACATATCCTTCTACATCAAAGTGAACCATTTTACCTTGACACCTGCAATAGTGATGGTTGCTGGTCATCACTGCTATGTGCATTTTACATGCAACGCAATTGTTTGTTCACCGTAGAACTTACTAAATGGTCATCAAAACAGTGTGTTTACGTTAGTGATTTTGTTGTTATTATGCAGTGATCGTTGTGCGATTTTATCATTGTTCCCTTTGACACTTTGGTCATTGTTAAATGATTTCCCTTTCAAAAAGAATCACGGCCAATAAAATCGCACCAAATTGCATGAAAATTGCAACAAGTGTAAACTTTTTCAACTGATGGGAAGGTGAGTTGGGGATATCCTTGATTGTTTATATCTGCTGAACTTGCAATTAGACACAGAGGGGCACATTTACTAAAGTCCAACACCTTTTTCGACTAGTAAATGCAGGAGAAACAGCCTATATTTAACAATATCAGCTGTTTTCTCCTATTTACTAAGCTGTTAAAAAACATTTTATCCCCCAAAAGATTTCTCCATCCTCAGGCTGGCATAAACCCATTATTCCCTATGGAGATGGTCCTGTCATTTAGCCTACGTCCAAAATATTTCCCCATTGAAAAGAGACATTGATATCGCTCTGTAATGGAAAGAACCATCATAGAAAAGCATTGCAAAGTTTCCCCTGTTAACAGATCGATATTTATCAATAACGATTTATTTCGATGGGGAAACATTTTTATCAATCCTCTGTTAAATCAGGGAAATCGAAATGTACAAGGAAAGAAAAATTGACAGCGAAATGGAATCGAAATCAATCAATATGGTCAAACAGGTCTTAGTAAATATCCCCCATAATATCTATTCATTAATCTAAACTCTTGAGTTTGAAACCTGGTGGTAACGTGGTAATTAACCAATCCCAAGCCAGGAAGTCGTAGCTTTACTGGCATTTAGGGGTTTATTAATTAAAGTCCAAATAGTCGCGTAAAGGTCGCATTCATTCACCACTTCCCCATATTTGGGTATTTAGAAAACTCTGCATTGTGGCAAATTTGCAATCTATATGGACGATTACGACGGTCACAGGCTTATGGAGCACTTATCATTATTTTATGTGTGCGTGCACAGGTTAGTTACCTACTCATCTAGCATTGGAGTAGTGAATTTGGGGGTTATTGACTAAAGTCTGAATTGTTGCGTAAAGGTGTGAATTCTCCAGCTAAAGACAGTTGTGAATAGACTTCATTATGGGAATATTGTCGCGATCATAACTTTCAAATTGTCATGGATTTGCAATGGGAATTCGCTGTTCGAATTCTCACTTTAGTCAATAACCCCCTTTGGCTGATGGCAGGGGTCCGGACTGTACTACTGACTACGCCACACTATGCAAGAAACCACCAATGTTGTTCATCACATCTTCAGGAAGGGAATCCACCACTTAGTAAATAAAGAGTAGGGAATTCTCCAATGGAACATAGTGACCCGAAGTGATGCAAATTCATTTCAACAGTCAAATTTTCATCTTGATGAACAAGCCTCTTTATCTAGGGAGAAACAAACAAATACAGCTGTGGAGGCATATTCAACCAAGAGTGAATTTGCCCACGTTGCACAACAATTCGCCAGCATTGTAGTCAATTGTGCATAAACGTAATTTGATAAATGTGACCCGTGGTATTTCATATGAGAAATACATGTTTTTAAGTGAAAATAGACTAGGAAAAGACTAAAAGATGTGTAGTGCCCTAATGTAAAAACTATAAATAGAAATAAATGCAATCACAGTATATATAATATATATATATATATATATATATATATATATATATATATATATATATATGTAAATAAGTAACAAATAAGCGAATGAGGAATAATACAAAATATAAAATGTCCAAAGTCTTAGTCCAAATCTTGAATATGCGCTATGACCAAAATGGGGGCAGTCTGCCACAGTACCCCCCGGAATCATTATTAAATGAGGATAGGTACTCACAAACATGTATGAATAAAAAAGCATGCTCTAAAATATCCTCAACGCGTTTCACCGATTAGAAGTAATCAGCTTCTTCAGGAGTGAACAGTTATCATAGAAGTCCAATTGAGTCATTTAATACATTTTCTCATATTTATACACATCTGCACTATGAGATTTCTCTTCCTCTAAGTCAGTGCTTCTCAAACTTTCGTTGCCGGCGGACCGGCAACGAATTTATCAGGAAGGTGGTGGACCGCCACCCAGCTTTTCGCGGACTGCCACCCAGCTTTTGTCATTGATTTTAATCAATCAATCAGCCTCGCCGCGGACCGGCAGCTATTGGTCCGCGGACCG
>JAKJJM010036387.1:0-11484 GCA_021901965.1 Pipa carvalhoi
CTATTTACAGTATTACACTATGTGTTTTTCTTTTGTGGTTTGAGCCTGTTATATAGGTTCCCATTGATGTTGACATCACAGGTCCCATTGTAGGATTTGATACATATCTGACACATCTCATTTATCTGGTGAGTTTTTTCACCTCGGGGGGTTCACTATACCCCTCCACTTGTTCGTCACTTCACAAGGATGTTATAAGCTCACAGTAATTTTAAAGAATATCACTATTACCACAAGCCCGCATTCCCTTTTCCTTTTTATGAAGTGGTTTTGAATTGCCCTTCAGGCACTTTATATTGGATTCACACATTTTTTATACTATATTTTTACATCACGCTTTAACACTTTTTTAAGTTTTACAAGTGTTTCAACAATAATGCACTAGGGGTCTCCCCATTTTATCTCCGTTTGCGCTTCCCACAGCCTCTGAATCCCACAGAAGCACCACAGTTCCTTTTCTATGTTACAATCTGTGCTCCTTCACAGTTTCTATTTATTTAATCATTTTTTAATAAAGTATAACTCAGTCATAAAAAAATATTTAATCATATTTTTCTTACCAATGGAAGTTTACTTCCAGGAATGCTGGGAAAGTCATGATGCTCCATGTGATACCCAACGTTGAAGGTTAACAAGTTCAGTGGTCCATAATAGGAGTATGTCTCATAACCCTTTAAAAACATGTAATGTTCAGCTATAAAATGTCCAGAAATTGGATGAAAGCCCATGGAGAGAATTGAACCAGCAAGTAAGTATGCAATGGGCTTTAGTCCCCATAAATAGTATATTACCATATCAAATGAAAACTGTACCAGGGCATTCGTTATCTCAAGATGAGTGATAGGCTTGGGGTTAACGTAGAGTGGACGCAGGACATACAATAGAGGTTGTAGAATTATCCAAATAACTTTGCGCATTGGAGTGCAGAAAAAGCGTCCTTCAAAATCTGTTGGGATGTCGACATCCAAGCCATTACCACCCAGATATCGGTGATGGTCAATATGGTACTTCTTAAAGGAAGTTGAATACGGCATGCCAATGGGAAGGTTGGCAAACATGCCAAAAAATCGATTCCAACGTGCTGCCTTATTTCCAAATGCTACATTATGGGAAATGTCATGGATTGCTAGGGTAAGTGAGTGATTGATTACACCCCCAAATACATAAGACCAGAAAATAAGCCACTTCCAGGGCAAATCTCGGACAAGAAAACAGCTCAACATTTGAACCAAAACCATGGAAGAAACAATCCATTTCAGATGTGGATCAGGTCCCATCAGGTTCTTGATCTGAGGATATTTGGCTTGAAAAGAAAGTAATAAAACATATGATACATCTTTCTAATGTCAATAATAACAACCTGGAAGTAGTTTAAAAGCCATAATATAGAACAAGGCCCTGAACAGAAATATAATGGAAATCAGAAAAGAACAGAGAGGTAAATCATTTCTTAGATTACCACTGCATACAACATGTTAAATTTGTTTTTAGAGGTGAACATCTCCTTTTATGGTCATAATAAATTGTATACTAATGATACATATATACAATATATATTATTTTTCCCAGTTTATGCACGTTTTGTTTGTGAAATGACATATACAGGAATTGTGCACCATGCTAGCAAATATAAGTGTATAAATAACTTTTAGTTTGGATTCCTCTTGTAAGAATAAACTGGACAAATGCTCCACCCTCTTGCCACATTCTTACACAAATGAATATTAGTATCTTTTGGACTTTTAAAGAACAGTAACACCCAAAACTGAAAACGCCTCAAATGCATTTATTTTTACTTAATTGTTTCCCATAGGAGTGAATGGAAATTAACAACAGTGCCAGTCCATACCAGCCCTTAAGGTAGGTGGCATGGTGGATCTGCTATGCTGCACTGAGATCTTAGTTATACTCAGGGCACAAGGTGAATGGTGTTTGCATGTTCACCTAATCAGTCAGGGCCAGATTTTCCATCCTCCGAATGCCGCCCAATTTGCCTTTGCGAAGGCATTTCCACGAAGTGCATGAGGTGCGCCGCTGAAATAGTCGCGGACGTGCTTAATGCACTTCAAGAACAGGCAAACAGAGTTTTGTCTGCTGCATTTGGTGTTCATGTGGGTTACCAGGGAATACTTTTTTTCAGCCCATATTCCCGTATCATGCTGGAAGATTATTTGGTTTATTTCTATAATTTTCCCTTAGCATGTGTATGTGTTCCTGTAAAGGGAATTAGATTAGAAGATGTTGCTCTGGCTCAGGAACTGATGTAATCTGTTAAGTCTTTGTAAAGAACTGCAGGATGTTGGTGCTCTGTAAATCATCATAATGGGTGATGTATTCTGTCTTTCATAGGAAATCACATTTCCCTAGTTTTTGTGTTAATGGACAGGTTTATTATTTGTTGGATAAATTTGGGATTTTGGACCAGTGTTGTTATTTTCTGACAGTATCAAATAATACCTAAGACTTATAATTGTCCATTCATTGTCATTTTTAAATAAAGTTTTTAAAGCAATATCAATGAACTTGGAGTTGGTCTCCAAAAAAATATATAAAAAATGCACCAAAAACACATCACTGTACCTAAATAATACAATAGAGATTAATGTTATTTTTTTAAATTCAGGCAGTTGGCCAAATGTTCATTTGGGGCGTAGTGCAGATTTTACACTGGGGCCTTTACTGTTATAGTTCTACCAGTTGTTAGATTATTGGCTTTACACACAGCTGCCTTTGAATCAAATTATTTCTGCCACCATATAATATAATTATGGTGTTGAGCCCAGCATTCTTACTGCATCAGCATATGAATGACCATATGAATTGCCACTGTAGGGTATTCAAGTGAGTATCAAGAGAGTTGCTCATTAGCTCAAGTAGTCTGTTGGTTTGGCAATTCATTGCTTATGTCATGACTGCCTTTAAAATGACAGAATCAAGCAGATGCTAGTTAGGAAGGCTACACTGGTGACTTTACACACTCCCCTTGGGAACGAGACCAGTGTAACATTAGCCATAAGCTCTGTTGTAACTTTGCAGGTTGCCAGGCTTTAGAACTCAGTCTGCACAAAGAACAACAATTACAAATGAACTGTATAAAATAAAATTCTTTCACTGCCAAGGGGGTTTCCTGTCATTCGTGGTCATCTACACACCCATAGGAAGAAAAATAGTAAACTACAAAACAGGATTTCTGCTGCAAAGAGATGTTTTTTTTTTCCAAATAATGGACGGAAATAAATATTTGCATTGAAATTTTTGACTCTTTAGAGTCACTAAACCTTTAAAGTTATACCCTTAGTCAGTTACTGTGTTAAAGGGTATTTTATCTACTGGAATGTAACTTTTTAGTGCCAATATCTTGGAAGCAGGTGTAAAATATTTTACTTCTTAAAATCTTATTACTTACCAAGAATCTCTTTCCGCCTGTCTGAGTGAGGTTGGTCTGTGTAGACCCATTCAAAGTCACTCCTCACTACCTTATTACCCATGATGTGTGTAAAGGGCTATTGCAGTGAAGCATATAAAATTGACCAGCTACACCTGTGGAAACAAGATGAAGACATTAATATGTTTGATATAAATAAGATAATGTTTAAAATCAGTAAAGGGAAATACATTATTTAATAGTAGATATGGCAACCCAAAGTGAAAAAAATTAATTGGTTTTGCAATGAAAGTCAGAGGATCAATATAAAAATACAAAGTTAATTAAAATGACATATGACTGACTTGCATGTGAAATTACCTGTGTTCAACTCACATGCATGTCACATGGCAGTCCACAGAAGATAAGCATTGGACCAGCTAGCTGAAATACACTAAAGATACAACAAGAAACAACTCAGTGGAACACTTACTACAGGGACAAAGCTATAGGGGTCACAGCATTCATGGATGTGACCAGACCTGCACCTTTATCTGCTCTACCCAATGCTACCCCTACAGCTTCCAAACCTCTTAGATTCTGGTATGTAACTGGTTTTCTGGACTGGAGGAGTTGTGGGGGGCAGATCTTGCCTGAATCTTTTGTTATGCCAGTGGCCAGCCAGTAAATCAAATAGTGTAAATATGTAAAAGTGACTGCCATGAAAACAAAAGGTTGAATATAATGAATCATTTCACCTTGCAGTGTGATAAAGGAATATGTCTCTACAGCTGCTGTCGAACCACAACAATATACTCTCCCAGCAACAGCAAATTATCAAGAAGCTGTAAATCAGCAGCAGTTGCCTAGACAAAGACTGAACATATAGAGATAACCTTCACTAAGAAACAGACAAATGAATCATTTCACATTTAAAACTATGGTGATTTTGGAACTGTATGAATGCATGCTTTAAGTGCGGCAATGGTTTCAAATAAATTTTTTTATTATTACAAGAGAAAACGGATTTTCATATCTGTATTCAGCCTCAGTTCACGCATTCAGCTTCAATAATGATTTGTAAAACATGAGTCTGAAGTACTTATGCACAAGTAGTTATGATTTAAATAAACATTGGCAAATATGATTAATGGGTTCAAGAAGTCATTCTCCCCACCCCAGTGTTACACTGGTAGTTAAACAGTTAGGGAGGTTTGTTTGCCATACTCTTATCCAAACATGGAAAGGCTTTACATTCACTTTGCACTGTATCTGCGTTTAGATCATTCTGACAGGAAGTAAAAGGCATGTGACTGGATTTTGAGTGATTTTTCAGTCTCCTTGTGCAGTTTCTATGTGATGTTTCTATAGTCTGCTTTATACGCGACTATATGTGACTTTATGAGTATGCAACTAGATGCAACTTGCATACACATGCATCAGCAAATTAAGATTTTTATCCCTTGCATGCTGCTGTTTGGGATGCAACTGTACTCAGACAATTAAGGTAGCACAAAAACACATGTAACTAGAGTTTGATGTAGCTTGCAGTGCCATTATGTGACTGTGTGCAATTTCTGTATATACAGCTGTATAAAAGAACAGTAACACTTCTGCATCTGAAATACACAGTGTACATGAACCTCCTCAGCTACCACAGGAACACATTGTTTAGCTTTTGTGCAGCTAGTCTCCTCTACTGCATTATAATTTAATGGACTACAATTGCTGTCATCTCTATGGTAACCGGAACTCAATGAAAATTTTTATTGTGACTGATAACTACACACCAAGGTACTGTATGATACAACTCCACCCAACACCCACGGATGGATTGTACCCTATGCAACTGCTATTTACTAGTGCATACTGCATAAATATACTGTGTGTGTGTGTGTGTGTGTGTGTGTGTGTGTGTGTGTGTGTGTGTGTGTGTGTGTGTATATATATATATATATATATATATATATATATACATACAGGGCCATTCCTAGGCTAAATTTCACTCCGGGCAACAGCTTAAAAGTTGCGCCCCTCGCCCGGAGTGAAATTTGTGCGAGCGGTGGGGGAGGGGTTGCTAGCGGTTGGTAGTGATAGCGCCCACCCCCCCCCCGCGCTCGGCGTCCCGAGCTCCTAGGTTGCCCGCCCCTAGGAACAGCCCTGTATATATATAACATAAATACGCACATACAGCCTGTAGCCCACAACGATTAATCTACAAGTTAAGACAGTACAACACAGACATGGTAGATTGCATAGAATTCTAAATATTGCATAAACTCTTCTGCCTTTCAAATTACCCACTATGGTGCTTATTGTTACTCTTGTATGTATGTATGTATAATTTTATTTATAAAGTGCCACAGATTTACACAGCACTGTACAATTCAGCAATACAAACATGAGACATGGGAAAAGTAAATTACACAATACAAGCAAGTAGCTTACAAGCATAAAAAACACTTTAAGTGCCAGGTTGTGATTGAGACAGGAGGCTGGAGGTCCCTGCCCCGCAGAGCTTGCAATGTAAGTGGTAGGAGCACTACAAACACAGACAGAAGGGTAATAAGAGCTGCAACAGTATGCTGGGACACTGGTCTATAAATACATAAATAAATAAAGTAGATATATATATATACACGTACATCAAGCATAAATAGTTAATTAAGGATACAGTACAATATTTACATAAACATCAGTGCTAGTACTCCATAAGGTAGGATTTTAGTTTGGTCTTAAAAGTGCAGAGGGAATGTTCCTGGCAAAGATAAAGGGGTGTAGAATTCCAGATGTGGGGGACTGAAAGAGAAAAGGGTTTAAGGCGAGAAAAAGCAGTATTGGTGTGTGGCGTGCGAAGCTGGTTGCTTTGGGAGGAGCACAGTTGACGTTGGGCAGGGGTGGGCAATTAATTTTAACATGGGGCCACATGACAAGGAGGAAACTCCTCAGAGGGCAGGACTGTCTGTCAGCAATGCCCCCCGCCCCGTCGGGAGAAAATTCTGTAGAGGGGCTTGACTGTCTATCAACACCCACCCCCATCAGGAGAAAATCCTATACAGGGGCTTGACTGTCTATCAGCACTTAACAACCTCCCCCCCCCACCCGTCGGGAGAAAATTCTGTAGAGGGGCCAGACTGTCTGTCACCAACCCCCGCCACCCCCACCCCTTGATATCGTGGGATTGCATGGCGGGCCGGTCAGCAACAGGTAGCGGGCCGGATGCGACCCGCAGGCCATATAATGCCCGGGTCTGACGTTGGGGAATGTATGGGCATATGAGTGCTGAAATGTAGGGAGTGGCAACCGAGTGAAGTGCCTTAAATGTCAGAAGGAGTACACTGTAAATGATTAATTTGTTTACGGGGAGCCAAGGGACAGAGAGAGATTGGGAGAAAGGCTGTCCTTTCAGGGGAGAGAAGGCAAGAATCCTGGCAGCAGAATTTAGGAAAGACTGGAGCAGAAATAGGTGGGAAGCAGGAAGGCCAGAAAGAAGAACATTGCAGTAGTCCAAGCGGGATAGGACGAGAGCATGCAAGAGGGTGTTAGTGGTGACCTGAGAGAGAAAGGTATGGATCTTGGCAATGTTGCGAAGGAAGAAACGACGGGTTTTAGCAGTGGTAGAGATGTGCTTAGTGAAGGAAAGGGCAGAGTCAAAAGTCACTCCAAGACAACGAACAGAGGTTACAGGGTTGATGATCACACCATCAACTAGAAGGGAAAAGATAGGAGCAGGTCCAGGTTTGGGTGGAAATATAATCAATTCTGTTTTAGAGAGATATACTTTGAGCTGGAGCTTAGCCATCCAAGAGGAGATTGCCAAGAGACGCTTGTGGAGTTTTTCAGTTCACTTACAATTGTATCAATATTTTCACACCTTTTAGGTGCATCTACAAGATAAATCAGTACAACTGCCCCTATATTAGCACAACTCAGGCCTTTTATCACCATGAAGTTATGTATTGCATCACCTTTGATGCAATAAGTGACATAGGTCATAAGCACCATCCACATAAATAAATTTATGTCATTCTTTTTTTGCATAGGAGATGTATTTACAAAAGTTAATTTAGTGTTCCCATAATGTTTGGCTATGTTAGCATTTATCATACTGGGTTACTGGACCCTCAGCTGAGGTCCCTTAGAAATATAAAGGGGTCACAACATTTTATGGTCTCTAAAATTCTCAGTGAAATATAAAGTAACGACCTACAATTGTAAATACTTGTAACATTTGTAAAAAAAAAAAAAAAAAAGGAAAGCATGGAGTTTACTGCAGTGCGGTGACCTGTGGAAGTTCCAATGGGCACTAAAAATAAGGCTTTTTACCACAGAAGAAACAAAATGACTGCAAATGGAAGCCACACTAAGGGGGTCATTCCGGTAGCTCCGAATTTTCAGTCCCGAATTCACTTATAGCGAACTCCCATTATAAAGTCGCAACCGCGACTAAAAAATTGTCACAGTCGCAATTTTATAATGGAAGAATTGTCACGGATGCGACTTTATAATGGGAGTTCGCTATAAGTGAATTCAGGACAGTAAAATTCGGAGCTACCAGAATGACCCCCTAAGTGGCAGAAGCAAGCACTATAATTACTATTACTATAAAATAATACAATATTTTGAACTATTTGGGGGTTATTCCGTAAACTCCGAATTTGCCCTTCCGAATTCAGTGCTAGCGAACTCCCATTATAAAGTTGCGACCGCGACAATTTTTACATTATAAAATCGCGACTGCGACAATTTTTTAGTCGCAGCCGCGACTTTATAATGGGAGTTCGCTATAAGTGAATTCGGGATGGAAAATTTGGAGTTTCTGGAATGACCCCCTATAGGTTCCCAGTCACAGTTCAGATGTTTGCACCTATGTGCCTCTAGAACACCTTTACTAAATTTATAGCATTTTTGCTTGTTAGGTTGGTCAAGTCTTACAGTAAGATGATGACAAAAGGTACAAGGGTAAAAAATATAAAGTGTGCTAAGGAAAAAACAAATTGAAAAAAATGCTGGTTAGCATGAAAATGACATATATGTGTAAAAACTGTCTGTGTGTTTCCTCACTAAACAACCAGTGTTATAGCAACTGTTCACTAAGGTCAACTTACTGCATATTACCTGAGTCAAAGCCAACAGTATGACAGCTCTTAATTATATTGAAAAATGCAAATATTCAGGAAAGCGATGTTCTATAATCACACAGACTTTTCATATAACAGAATGAAAGATAAACAACTGTAAGACAGGACCTGTTTGCTTTTAATTAGATAATCAGTCCTGGAGCCTGAACTGAGCTAAATATATCATCTGAAAGGTTTTAAAAGATAAAATATATTGAATTTACCAAAGGTAGCATTTCATACTAGGTGTCCAAAATCTGAACTAGACTTGGATCATTATTAAATGAGACCCTCATTTCTGATGGGCCTAACTTTGTATCCTGGAAAAACACTTCCCTCCTCCCCATTGTTACCCCAGCTTTTAGGATAATGGCAGCCAGTGTTGCCAATCAGTAAATGTATTGCAAGGTACAAGTGCTTTATGAGGTCTCATTCTTTTCATGTAATTTACATTTCACGAACAGACACATTATTACCAGCATAGGTCTGAACCAGAGGCAAATTTTATAATTAACACTTGATATGTGCCATTTGCCTTAAAGAGTTAAACTATAATAGCAGGAGTGATAAGGACTGAAGGATTGTCTCAGGTATACAAGATATTTGCGTCTGACATGGTCATTCATTCAAGAAAATGAGGCTTTGCAAAGAAAGTAAATTACAGAGCCTGCTGAAAACACAGCACAAGCAGTAGCTTCAGGTTCTGATAGTTTATGCAGGTATTTACAAGCATGCTGTCATCGTATGAGAAACCTCAGCGCATATTCATTTGTGAAAACAAATCGAATCTTCTTATGTTTCTTGTGCTTTACAGTATTTATAGAATGCAGAAATAGGGAAAGAAACAAAGGTTTCATGGCAATTTCAAATCCATTCAAAAATGCATAAAATACATGCCCTGGCTATTATCATGCAATCTAATGAAAATGTACCTGTACCCTGTTGCAAGAGGCAGCCCACACTGCCTTGGACGAGAATGAGGAGCAGAGAAGCAGAAAGTGAGTGACAACTTGTCTATTAGTACCAATGGAGAAGGGACAACCTGTCTCAACCTGGTTACCAGCACTCACAGGCTCCACCCTTTGTGTCCACCCAGAAAGCCCATGATAGATAAGATATCCACGTGATTACAGGTATAACCTGTTAATCCTATGACCTTTGGGATACTCCCTGAATAACGTCACACACCAAAACCTGTCACTTGTTGGACCTGTTTGGCCACCTGCTGAGTGAAGATAAAATGTATGTCTTAGCACTTGTCTCATGTTTATTTCAGATTGCAATTATAGTGAAAATTCCAAGATGACACGATTTCAATGGCACTTTCAGCATCCCAGTAAAAGTTAACTTATGTCACTTCCGTATTAAAGGAAAGTTAAGGGCGTTATTTGACAGCACAGGGATTTGTCATTAAAATGAAAGAATAATTTATGTATGCCTAACACAAAATAAAAAGTTTAACAAGCTATTATTCTTTTAGAAAAGGTGCTTTCCTTTAATTCTGTCAACTTGATGTATGCTTGTGTGAGGAAAAAGATTATTTATTGATACCCATGGCACTGTGTCTCCTAGCAAATCACAGCACTCCTGTCAGAATCTGACTGTGACTGAAGAGAGACCACAAGTCCTAGGCAATCCCTTGTGAGTCCTTCTCTACATTACTGTCCCAAGTCTGAGTCATATTTTTCATTTACAATATTTGACAGCTTGCGCAGAAATACACCCCCAACAAACTGCTAAGCACATTGTATGAATTCTGACTGTGCACATCCAGCTATAGCCAGAGGACAGAGTTTTCAGTTACTCCAGCTCAAGTCACATTTCCCACATACATACTAATATGCCATTTCCCACACACATATTCCTGTTAATGTGCCATATCCCAAGTACTTGCCCCTGCTGCGATGCAATTCCTCACATGCATACCTCGCTCTAGCACTATGCTATTACTCACACAGACATAATACCTGCACAATGCTCTTCCTGCTCTCCCTGCTGCTGACCACAGCACAGACTGACAAAGGTATGATTTCAAGGCTGAATGGAAGATTTTAAGGGGCTGAATTTGAAGCAAATCAGGAGTTTCCTTTTTTTTTTTTATTTGAAAATGTATTAGTATTTTAGGCATTAAGCAAAAAATAAAACAAGATTTTACATAAAATTTTACATGTAAATTGTATCAAAATCTGAAACATATTGTCTTATAAAAGAAATGCAAACAAGATAATTTAACCGTTTGTATATCAAACAATCTGGAGTGTGATTTTGAGATAATTAAACATCTCGTTAGTAATATATAAATTCTTTTGATAACTATTATGCAAACATATTCAAGCAAATATTTCTCTCTTTGGGCTTGTTGGTAAATACAGAATATCCTGTTCATTACAGATGATTCCTATGTCATGATTATGATGTCACTTATTTAATTTGTTGTTAGACTTTCTACATAATGTACCCAGGGTAACCAGAACAGTTCCTCCTCATAGGCTTTTTGTGCCAGATAGCCTATTTTTTCCATTTTTTTCTAGTTTACTTTTGATATTATCTCTTCTCTTTGGCGTAATTCTATTTTTTCCAATGTTAAAATATATGATTTGCCAATTTTCTTTCAGATTTGGAAGCTAATGTTTTGATTGGTAAACCTGACAGAAAAGAGTCTGGAGTGGGTCTTATTTGTTCATGAAATACAGCTGTAACCATGTCTACTAATATCTTCCATCCCCCCACAGGACCACTAAATATGATAACTGGTGTCTATTTCTTGGCATCCTCTAAAACACGACAAATCACGAGTTTCCAACCAATCTGAGAGGGTTTCTGTTTCACCGGATATTGTTTATTTTTATATCATTTACACAAAACTGAAGAGGACAAAGATATAAAAAAAAACAGTAATGGTCCTAGGTTTTGGGTTGTTTTCTATGCTTTTTCACCCTGTTTTAATGCAGTTTTTGATACTATTGCTATTATTTTCTTGTGGAAATTTTCTATTGTTTG
>JAKJJM010036434.1:0-16144 GCA_021901965.1 Pipa carvalhoi
AGATTCGATTTCCACATTGTGGAAATCGGTGTTTTTCGATTTCCATAATCTGGAAATCGGGTATTTGCACCGAAAAGTAGCCATAACTTGTTATGGCTATGGAATTTTTTGGTACAAATACCTGATTTCCAGAATAATCTGGAAAACGGGATTCCCGCGGGACAATAACCTCCCACGAGAAAGTCCGGTACCGGTCTTTCCGACTTTCATAAATTCCGTCCCTAATGTTTGTTTTTTGTAGTGAAACAATACTATTACCTTTTTTATTTTATTGCAATAGAAAATGTTTTTTTTTTCATTTGTGATGCTGTTTTTGATCAATACTAATAATCACATGCTTAGAAAAAAAAAATGAAACCATGACATTCACTCTGAGGCATCTCAAGGTAAACAGTAATCGCTTCAATGTTTGATGTTTGGTGCCTACACATAATTACCTTCACCCCATAACTGCTGCCAATAAACCTGACTCCATTACACAAATCCTGTTGCCAAAAAAAACTGCATTAAATTTCTTAAAAAGGCCTTCAATAGTTTAGTAGTTTCCTGTCATTCCTGTCCACCATTAACCTGAGCCTAATAAATTATGAGATGGTGTAGCTTATTTAGAACAAATTAGGGTAGGCTGGGGATGAGGTGTATGTATGTGGGGGAAGTAAAATATACCATCTGCAATCTACACCTGTGCTTCTAATGACTAAATCACACTATTGTTTTTCATGTGTTTACTATTGTCTGATTGGAAAGACATAAAAAAAATCTTCCTTCCCAGAAGTAATCACCTAATGCAGGTAAAAAAAATGCTTTAAGGAGAAAGTTTCACCTCCACACCAGTACTTCCATAATTATGCTTATGTTTACATTTATGTTATGCTTTTTTAATACAAATAATATCTGAATAGTTGTGTAACGCTATTTTCACTTATTTTATTACATGTCCACACTTGGAGATATTCATCCACAGCTCACTCAGTCACCTCAGGGGAATAGGCCCCGCTTACAACTAGGAGTAGTGCCTGTACCCCTTTCTTCAAATAAAGGGCGCCAGAGATTCTTGCACACAACAGGAACTGTTTATTTACAAGTATCCTTAGTCCATACATTCAGCATATAATAGGTACTTTGGAGTGTAGTTGCCCTCCCTTGAGTAATCTGGATTTCCTTAATCCTGGCAAGGCATAATTTATCTCTCAAAAGGTCTGACACAGGAGTTCAGCCACATGGACTGCCTGTAGGTAATCTCCACCCTGCGTGATGGAGAGCCTGTAGCTAAGTTCCAGCCTGCACCCAGGCCTGGAACTGAGGACCACAGCCCACTAAGAACAGTGTTTTTACAGGGATCCTTCACCCCTCCTGGGCAAGGCACTGGGACTAGAGCCCAGCATGGAGAAGGGCCTGGAACTAAAGACTCTGCCCACTTCCTGAACACTTCTATTTATAGACTGGGGAATCTTCCTCCCAGCTATAGCAACAGGAATGATATTACTCTATTGTAATAATACAGGACTCCAGTAGGTGTCAATATTACCACACCCCTGAATTAATACTCTAATTAGATAGATAGATAAATAGATATGAGATATCAAACACTATAAATACAAAGTATTAGTAGGAAATGGAGTATAACCATTTCCATTTCCTATAGTTGTAAGTGTTTTTAAACATAATAGTACAATGAACCATGGTAGTGACCTTGTTACCTTGAATGGCACTGTGAACATGCTAATTAGTGACTATGTTGTCAAAAAGAGTCTCACTTATAGAAAAGGCCATCCATCCTATCTGGCCATTCAGAAGGAATACTTGTTGATCTAAAGGCAATTAAACCTCCTCCTATACTTCCTGAATACTGTGCATGTGTGCCTTTCTTTACTCTTCCCCTAGATCTTAAGCATGTGCCATATGGGTCTGCACAAACAGACAATAGTTAGCTGAGAAACATATAAATACTGCTTACATATAAAGCATACAAATGCCACACATTGAAAAATATTGAAATGGATATTCAAAACACAGACCACATATTCAATGGTAAATCTTTATTCTGAATATTTATTTTTTGTGTTTGGGAGAAGCTGAGAATGAAGTACTCCTTTTTTTATTCTAGATTGTTGTATCAGTTTAACTCTTTAAACTCCTTTGACCATACCTAAAAATAAATTGTGGAAAAGACAATCTTTACTATTTTACTCACTACAGTGCCCATGTGTTGTATTTTTCCTTTAACAAGCTGTACCTTCATGTATATAGCATTTCCAATGCACTTTAATAAGTAGAAAACAGTGTTGATTCATAGATCTGCATTTCACAAACTAAATGAAATGAAAATATCTTACCAGCACTGACACACTGCCCCTTTTCCCATGTTGCAGAGCCGACACCCCAGCCCATTCTTCCTGAAAAATAAAAATGATAGCTTTGATGGCTGTGGGTTTGTCATCTTGTTTGGTAGCAATTGACTCCTTTTCTTCCATTACATTTGTGCCATTGGCTGCAGAAGGTATGTACTTTTGGATGCTATACAATTACTAAGATACAGAAAACAAGCATGTTTTTTAAGTGTGTATACAGTACATAGAGGCTATTGTAATTACATTGAAACTAACAGAAAAAGTCAATTTGATGTGCAGTTTTAGTCAAAGAACAAAAATTAGCCCTATAATCTTCCATAGATATTCTTTGGGCAATAGTAGATATTGGTATCACTTATGAAAGGCTTTTGAGCTATTTCCTTTTTTTATTAAAAGTATTGATTTTACAGCTAAGCGTGCGTTTGATACAGCTCTGAATGCTTTAAAAAAGTCTGTTCCAGTGATTCCAGAATCGGAAAGCATTTCATAACAGTTATATTGGACGGAATCTAATCCTGTGTACACATACACGTCTGCTGTCTTCCTACACACAAACTCTGCCTTCCTGCATTTGATCATTACGGGCTTTTTCTGCTAAATTCAATGCTGAAAGCTGAAAGAAGCAAATACGTTTAATGAAAAGAATGGAATGACCATGAAATGTTTCATAAGTAAATATGTTTTGTTGTATACTCCTAAAGTCAATGGTGAATGAACATCAAAATTTGCATCACACAACTACACTGAACCTTACTTGGATACTCTTGACAAAAATTTAACTATTCTTGTTATTGGTGTTTTTTTCTATATTTACATTTAAACCAATTATATTATGATCATTAGTTGTAACTACTCACACAGATACCAGTCATTGTATTTCAGCCTGGCATGCAGAGATGCTTGTGCACTGTGCAATACATATGTGAGAGATTTCCCTGCTGAAACAGGGGAACTATAACAATCAGGTGGTCAGCTGGTGTCCTAACAGATAAAATGCTATTTTTTAAGGCAAATCTGCTTGAACCTTTAAACAGGTACATAACCTTTAAAACTGGAGACAAAGAGCTCCGTCTAATAATGTGCATATTTGCTTACCTTGAATTGAACATGGTAGCTGGTTGCTCTTTGAATAAGAGTGAACTATGCAATGTATTACATCACATATACTTAAACACACGCCCCCTTTGGAGCTGGCAGTTTATGTATCAAATACTACTCATGAGATGTTACAATGGTGTGCTCAGGAGACCAAGCATTTGAACATGATCATTCACAAGGTTCTTTCCATAGCCTAATTGCTTGGAGACAATTAATTGATAGGCTGGACACTATTCCTACCATGGTCCTCATAAATGATTGCTAATTTCACTATCACTGCAACAGTCCCTATAAGGGATTATCACAAATCAACTAAAAACAGAATGAAGAACCAGATGAAGTAAAGGAAGAAGAGAGCTTCTTCAGGAGGAACCTTCCAAATAAGGCATGGAGGAAATGAAAGCTACTAACAATCACCAGAAAATGCATTGTCCACTGGTAAATGTTTTATTCACTATATAATATAGCTTTTTTTTGTCATCAAAATCCATGGTAGTGCCAAATAAGACTTCCCTTCATCTCAATCCATAATAAAAGATAAAAGGCAAGAAACAGAGGTTAGAAAGGTTTGTTACTTTTTTGAGACAAGGCATCCATTTAAAAAAAGGATGATACATGGAATTTACCATAAAATATAAATGAAAAGTATAGGACTGTCAAGTAAAATTACGATGCACATGTCACATAGGCCGCAGTCTACCAGATTAACAGCTGCTTTTAGATGGAAAATTGCACATGATTCACTGCAGCGAACTTGGCAGTGGACTGGGTAATTCAGAGTCAAATAAATAAAACATCCTGGGTTGAAAATCTCCCACTTTCAACTGAGCTAATCATGTCATTATATTTAATTACCAGCAGCATCAAATTTCCAGTAAGAAGAAAACATGCAGGTATATTGTTAGACAACCTAAAAATGTATCACAAGCACAAGTAATGATAAAATGAATAACTAACATGAACCTCCAGGAAGGAATGATGCACTGATCGCTTTAGTAAATCAGGTGGGTTTTACTTTATATAGGTAAATCAGTCATAGAACATCGTACCTGTGCTTTAAATTGTTGGTGAATTTAAGACAACATAGCACAGCACGTTACAGGCAGAAAGTTAAATATGGAATGAGTGTACAACTCATTAAGCATCTCTCTTATATGTGTGCACAGAATTTTGACACCAGTATACACTACAATTATAATGTGCGTTATTCAAGGGTGCATATAAAACAGTGCAAATGCATTTTTACACTGTTCTTTACATGTACACGCACAGGTACTGAGACTATTGAGCAAACAACAGAGTCTGTCGATGGAGCGATTTCGAGTAGGTGTACTGCTCCGAATTCACCCATTTGACTTCACTACATCAGAGTTTGGTGGGTCAATGGCAGGGCTCTGGTGTGGTGTAAGGCGATAATTCATTCAAAAGTGGCAATGACTGCAACTAAATGACAACAGGACCTAGGGAGTAGGTGACATAGAAATAGATGTATTATTCACTTATATACAGTTAGAGATATGGTGAGGATGACATCACTACATTCACTTGGGGAATTCACATCAGTTCGCATGAATTTGCATCCTACTTCTATTCAACTGACCATGCCACACAACACATCCGACAGCGTTTAATGCTGTCCGCTTGTTCGACATGAATAAGGAGAAGTGAATTCATGACTGTTTTGGCAATGCAACTTGAATTGTAGCAAGTTGAATTTGACAGGTAAATTCATTCTTTAGCAATAAGGTCCTTAGTCTCTGTGTTTTCTGCTTATGTTCTACCTCTTTTGCGCTCTAAATCCCCTACCTGCTTTACACTACCTTCAGGAATATTTCATAACGGTGAAGTCCAGAAGGGTCCTCTGAAACCTGGACCTACTGTGTCCTGGTGGGCCAGTTTGACACTGGTATTTCAGTGTTAGTGTAACAGTTCCCCCATAACATTTGTTGCTTCCATTAAAGCATTAGTAATTACAGACAAAAGCATTGGATTGGCATAACAAACATTCTACTGATTTTATTCAGTGCATGGCAGTTATTCCCATTCAGGACCTTTGAAAATGTCATCTTTATGAGTACTATGTAGGAATAATCTCTATGCTAAGTCAAACAGGATTTTTTTTTGCTTGAATTACTGGTCCTTTAAAGCAGCTGCATTTCAGCTGTCCATATTCAGTCTTTCTGCAAGTGTTACTATTATGTGCATTAATATGTTATTGTAATTCCTTGAAGACCCCAGTAATATATTCTATTGATCATGTGATTTGCTGTGATTGGCTAGAAGAGTCATGTGACAGTTATTCTCACTCTACTGTCAGTGAATGGCTGCTGGAAGTTAAATGGATTTGATTTCCATTGAAATACAAAAATGCAGATTTAAGCTTGAAGATTTAACATGTAATTAGCAGCATATCACAACGGGTTCGTGAGAAGAATGGCAGCGTTACATTTGTAAAATTTCATTTTTAAGTAAATCTTTCATTGGAGAATTAATTGCAGCACTACGTGAAGTGGCTGGGGGATGAATCAGCTGCACAGAAGCCTGGTATTAAAGTGTACAAGTTTCTCTGGGCCACAAGCTAGATAGGAGATTAACTTTAGCTTTTCAATTTATAACTCTTTTCCAAAAAAGCAGGAGATACATCTTGGTTCAACCACAAGATAAATCCTTTAGTTGTAATGATATGATGAGAATCTGAAAATAGACAGGTTGAGCCTCCTAAGATTTAATCTAGTATTTCATTATGTGTTATGTTCTATCTTGGTCCTTTCAACATTATAGGGGGGCTAACACACTACGGAGCATTTAACTCAATATAACTCACATAGCAAATCAGTATGTGAAACAGGCAGACATAACCATTCTTACTTTACTACAATTACCATCATCTTCTGCCAGACTTACTAAGGTTCACAATTCTATTTCTATGACACTGAGGGCTGGCCTTTGAGGTATTAAGCTTATGCAGTTGCACTGGTGATCAATACCTTAAGTATGCTGGGGAAGGAACAATAGCAAATGGGAGTATGTCTGGTGGGCTTAAGGGGGGAGGGGAATTTTACATATTGACCATGCAAGCTAATTCCAGATGTGAAAACAATCTAGGCAATCTTAGAGGCAAATTCAGCAATGTGTACTGCTCCAAATTCACTGGTTTGACCTTGCTAGATATGGCTAAGAAGGGGGTTGATAGCAGGGCTCTGGTGTTGTGTAAGGCAACTGTCCACTCAAAAGACAAAGAACATATAGCAACCAAACTTTGAATATGATGACATAAAAAGGATGTAATATTCACTTGATACAGTTCGAGCGACATAAAGATGACATCACTTCACTTCACAAGGGCAAGTGTAGTTGAATTTGCATCACTATGTGTATGATACTGTTTGACTGACTACGTCTGACAACACATGAAATGGCTTGTTATTTGCTTCTTCACCCAGAGGAATCCAAAACTTAGTAAATAAGCAGTAGCAGAATCATTTCTGTTGGAGCGTAGAGACCCAAAGTGACACAAATTCACTTTGTCAAATTTGCACTTTGATAAATATAACCCTCAATGTTGTATAGTTTTCCTAACACTTGAATTGAGGATGCCACTTGGATGACTGGTGAAATGTCCTCAAGAAAACACAAGTCCAGTTGATTATATTTACTTTTCCTAGTCATATGTCTGTAACTTAGCATTCTATGTAATAATGGGAGAAGAAGCATACAGCATCCCATGCAGTTTCTAGCGTGTATGGCTTAGTCAGTAGAACAGTAGTAGGATGCAGAGTGATGTGTAGTGATGCAAATTCCACCAGTGAAGTGCAGTGACGTCATCCTCACAATCTCTCATAAATTGTATTTAGGGAATGTTACGCCCTTTTCTGTGTCATCATATCTCTAGTTTACATGTTACATAAACTAATGTCACTTTTGAATGAACAGTCACCTCTTCAACAGACTCTGACACTTGATAGGTGAATTGCCAGTCCAAGTGTGTGCCAACTGGTGGGAAGAATGTCATGAGTCCGCAACCATTGTAAGCATCTGAATTGGTCTGGCCTCATGCAATTATATGGATGTTCATGAATAAGCCCCTGAAACTTTTGCTATATATGCACCAGCAAACTTGTTAATGTACCAGTTACACATTAAATAACAACTTGTAGCCTCTGTAAACTACCAGGACCCTAACACCCCCTTAGTTTCTTAATCCCCATCATTCTCTATACAAAACAATTCTATTTTTCTAGTAATTCTAATAAAGGAACGTTTTTTGAACCATCTGTACAAAATTCTCAATTTATTGAAATAAGTTTTTCTTCTTATCCCTCAATTGAACATTCTCTAACATCTTCATTTTCTCTAATGGATCTATTGGGTCTATAACATCAGGCAGCGACACCTTTGCTACCCTGTACCCTTTATCTGTATGCTCAGACGTCTCCTTTACCTAACATCCATTCATATAGGACACCCCTGATGAATAAAATATGGATCCTAACTTTAATAACCTCACTGCAAACAACGTACCCCCCATTCCACTGCTTGTCTAGTGTTCCTACTATTACACTAGGTGAAACTATAAGAATATTATTACAGCAATCCTCCCACTTTAGACCAATAAACTAGGTCTTGTTCACTTGAGGCTCTGGACTACTTTACTTTATTCAGTATTCATATTATATTCAGACATTATTTTTGATGACAGAATACCTTTAATATGATTTATGAATGGAGGATTCTTATCCATTAATAAGAGGGAAGCACACTAAAGATAAAAACACTTTTACTCAATACATTAGAGTTGTAACTTATCTGTTTGAAAACCAGCAAGCATCCCAGATGATTGAAAATCCTATAGAAGACGAGTCTGAAAAAATACACAGTCCATCAAATTCAGACCATTTAAAACCCCATTTATACAGTTACAAAGGACGCAAGAATTACTTTTTCTGGCGAAAGCATCTAAACCCATAAGTATTCTCATTATTATTGTTATTATTTTGACAGAACTGTTTTTTTTTCAGTATGTAAACAAGAACTTTGAGGGCCTCATTGACTAATGAGTGAATTCACCTTGTTACAATTGGAGTCTCATTGCCAAAATAGATGCAAATTCACTTCTCAGTATTGACTAAGCTAGACCTGGGCATTGTACAGCCCGCGGGCCACATCAGGCCCTCTAACTATCTCTGACTGAGCCTGTGAAAATGGGGGCATGGCCAATTGCCATATGTGCCGGCAAGTTACCTATATTACTTTGGCCCTCTAACACCATTCCAGTTTCTCATGTGGCCCCATTGGAAAATTAATTGCCCACCCCTGGACTAAGCAGAGAATAGACTTGCTAAATGAGTGGACAGTGCCAATCGCTGTTGGATGTGTAGTGTGGTGTAGTCAGGCTGATAGAAATAGGATGAGAAGTGAGGCAAATTCAACTAGTGAAGGGCAGTGATGTCAGTCTCACCATATCCCATTAACTGTATTTTGTGAATATTCTATTTCTATGTCACCTTGTCCCTAGGTTGTCATTTAATCACAGTCGCCATTCTCACTTTTGAATGAATATATGCCTTACGCTGGAGCCCTACCATCAACCCCCCAAGTCGTCAGTCTGAAGTGGTGAAGTCAAACAGGTGAATTTGGAGCAGTTCACTTAGTCACCTTCACACCAGTCTTCCACTTAGTGTCAGGGTTCGGTGAGGGAGGATACCACCGAACTAAGGTGGAGAAGGAGACTGCAGTGCTGACGACAGGATCCAGAACAAAGGGGTACTCAACGTCCAGGGCACGGAGTCTAAGTTACCCCAGGTCTTCACCAGCGACCCCCACAAGGGAGTATGGGCTCTGCTGCTGTAACCAGGTTGTGACCCCCAGGGTTGAGATCCGGAACAGGAACAGACAGGCGGAAGGAGCAGATGCGGAAAACCATAAACGATACCAAAGTCAGGGCAGGTGGAAATCAGGAGTAGTCGTAGAACAGGCCGAGGTCAAAACGGGAGTAATCAGAACAGCAGGGTCAGCAGGGAAAACAGGCACAACGGAAACCCAGAAACAAGTTCTATAATCTGGCACTGGGCCTTTCGTCACATGGGTTTAAATAAGCAGAAGAGGTGGAGCCATGTTGCCGCGAGGGGGCGGAGCCATGTTGCAGTGAGGAGGCGGAGTCACGTTGCTGTGAGGAGGCGGAGTCACAACGCGGGACCCGGTCGGGGTAAGTTATATTCCTGACACTTAGTCAATAGTAGAAATACCTGTGCACACACACAGAGAATGATGCGGAGAGCTCCATAATATTGCGACTATCATAGTCACCTGAATTAGTCCTGTATTCTCCACTTTACAGAGTTTAGTCAATAAGGGAGCATGGGGATGTGGAGAAAGACATGAATTCATAACTCTATGCGACTTCCAACTTTAGTCAATGAGGCCCTTAAACTCATTCCTACCATCATACAGAACATTTGTTTAATAGTCCATTGCATGGGTTACAATAGCTAAGGAAGGATATCTTCAATTATTATGTAGTTTAGTATCTGTGTATTGTAGTGTTTAAAACTGAATATCACTGTGTAGAAGGATTTAACTTTATTTTATTATGACTCTTACACAAGTGACTCTGTAGCTGTGATTTAGCTGCAGCTGCACATTATAAGAATTATATTTCATTACTAGGAATAAGATGACATATGTAATTGCAGCTGAAATAATAATTTCAAGTCTAATCAGCTCTAGTTTTATGCATTGATTCCTAAATCTTGGCAGACACTGAAACATGTGGAACCACATTTACAGAATAGAGGTCATCTGTGCCCTTTACATATTACCCATTAAAGGTTCTTTCTAATTTTCTATGAGTGGTTGGTCTGGACTACCAGACAGTACAGTATGTATTCTCTTCTGGACGACCAGTCTATGATAGATTGAGATCACCTAACCATTTTATAGTATTGTATGTATGTAGGTATGTAATACTGTTGTCATGGTGACTGCATTTAATGCTTCCCTGACACAATTTCACTGCCCAAAATAGTTGTAAATCCCAGGCTGAGAGCCCAACTTACTTAGTTGATGGGGAAACCCAAATGTGGCTTTGGTGCAAAAATGAACAAAACAAAACAAACAATGGTGGCGCATAAAAATACAAAAATAAAAAATAAATACACTAAACAAAATAATAATAAAGATAAAAATTCAAAGGGCAAAACAAAGTTCAAGGGATGCAGCTCTTTCTGAATCCAGAATGAATTCCTCAATCATTCAACGTGACGTGTAAAGGTATACCTGAATGTAATGAGCGCAAAAAGGCACACAATAGTGCTTTACCAATATAGATACGTCGCGAAAATGAAGGGAGTCCCTTTATATCAGTGGTTCTCAACCTTTTTATTGTCGTGACCCCTTTAGTACAATTCTCTGTGATTTGGTGACCTCCATTCATTAATTGTTATTTGGCGACTCCATTCAAACCCTATATATCCAAAGGTCTTAGGCGACCCCTGGCAAATCGTCATTCGACCCCCGTTGGGGTCCCGACCCACAGGTTGAGAAACACTGCTTTATATGAAACCAAATTGCAACAGATGAAGGGTGTTAAAAATGAAGAATTTCTTCACCCCCAAAGTGATTTGATAGAGAGATAACTGAAATCTCCCAATGTGGGGAGGCTCACCAAATATCTAGTGATCACTAGCCTTGTATAAAATCCTTGAATAAAAATGTGTCCTCTGGAATCAGGCAGCAAGTCCAATATCCTCATATATAGAAAAAATATAGCTAGACATTCATAGTGCAATATGTCTGTATTTAATAATAAAAAATGAAATGATCAAAGATACACAAGGTTCTTTAAGAATCATTATTTCTGTCTGAATTAATATGTATACACTACATATATATTCAATCAATTACCCATGTTTGTAACTAAATGTGTTTATAAATATAGCATCTAGTTATAAAAACATCTCGATTAGTGCATTAATAAAACACTTCGAGGGATATTTAGAAAAATCATAAAATTTTTCTCCTGCTATATCAATATACCCTTAATTAGGTCAAAAATATTGTTATTGCTGATATCGATATTTATTAAGCCCCTTGTGATCTTTTTTATCGCTGAAAAGTGTTCGCCTGCTTGAGGTTGGCAAAAACCCATTATTCCCTATGGAGATACTTTATAACATTTTCCACTGAAAGTTATGTAATGTGTATCAGTATTAACACACCGATATTACTCAGTATTGACAAATTTTATCTGGCATTACAGAAATTTAAGGGAAAAAATGGTGATAATGCAGCAAATGCAGTAATGTTCCATTGAATTTGTATCATTAACATCAATTTACATGTAGAATAGCAAAGTCATTTGGCCATATTCACTATTGAGTATATCGTTGCTGCAATGGAGCAAATTTTTGTGTGTGATCACACTTTACCTTCTGAACATAGACAGATGAATAGTACACAAACAATGGAGTGTCCAGGCTGTGTGTCAGCAGCAAACGCACCACTCAAATGTATCCACCAGGTACAGGAAAGTCCAAAATAAGAAAAAAATAGAATGGTGCGAAAAAAGTGGTAAAACTACAGCATTTATTGTAACAAAATCATGACATGTTTTGAGCTATGACCAGCCCATTCTCAAATGACAAAAGTAGAGGTGAACACATAGACAAGCTTATATACATCAGAGACCTCACCTATAACGAGGTAATGGAAACAAAATTTTGTTTATTTTTTGTAATTTATACACTTTTACATATTGATTGATATATATATATATATATATTCAGTGTTGCATAATGGTCTTTCACTTTACATCATGTTTGTTTCATATACATGATCTTAACAATCTTTTATTACTGTTTGATGTGTTATGCACTGCTTTGATGTTGCCAGTATGTTTTTTCACTTTATACTATGAATGATTTTTATATCATTTTATATTATTGGGTATATTTTTTAAATAAGTCACTTTTGTATGTTTGTCTTTGATTGGAGCCCCTGGGTAGACAGACTGTTTCCATTACCTCGTTATAGGTGGGGTCTCTGATGTATATAAGCTAGTGTGTGTTCACAATAAATGCTGTAGTAACACTACTTTTTTCGCATCATTCTATTTTTTTCTTTTTTTTTAACAGATGAATAGTAGCGGTGGTTTATTATAGCGAATTCATCATCAAAATGATGTTATCTTTATATGGGTTTGTTACCATTTTCTTATGTGCGTTGTCAGTCATTTCAATGACTGACAATTTGTAGCTAATTTTGGTAATTTTGGCATTTCTTCACCACATTTTTGGCACTTTTATTTAGCAAAATCAAATCTGTGTATTTCTGCCAGTATGCCTCGGTCAATTTTTACTTTGGCAGATAATGAATACTTGAATTGTTGTCACACTCATGGCAAAGAGACTCAGGGGGTCATTCTCTAAAGTGTGAATTCGACTGTCGAATTCACAAACAGCAGATTCCCATTATAAAGTTACGACCGTGACAATTTTTAAAGTTCCAGCTTTGACAACATTTCCTTTGTAAGGTCACGACTGCGACAATATTCTCATTATAAAGTTGCAACCGCGACAGTAGCAGTCTATTGTGACTGTCTTTAGCTGGCGAATTCAGACCTTTACACTACAATTCGTACTTTAGAGAATAACCCCCTCAAAGTTGCCCATAAATATGTGGTTGGCATAATATTCCAAGCTAAATATGCAACGTTGTCCAATTCCTTAATCTAGAAGACAATGAGCACTTTTCTATATCCCCCCAGTTTTTTTTGCTTGCTAAATCAAGCAATCTAAAACTTTCATATGATATCTCTGAAATGAGTTATTTTTTCAGTAAAATAATACATGGTTATATTTCACAAATTATTTTTTATTTTTCTTAGAAGTAATACCTAAAAAAATTTTTCTTGAGGTATTTGTCCTGGTGAATTGAATGATAAAATATAACTCAGGTTATAGGTGAGAAAATGTTATTTATTTATCTTAAGTGAATAGATTGCTTACTAACCGTGATCTCTAAAAGTTTAGTAGACAATGTACCAATAAAAAAAATTCAGGCATCTTCAGGACAATTCACACTTTAACAAATATGCCCCTCAAACTTTATTACTAACTGTGCCAATTAAAAATGTTAAGATGTTTTGTAATTGGTCTTCATGTATTTAAGTTTTGGCAGAGTTTTAATTATTTCACATTTTTCTTGTTTACCTTTTTTATTCTTGTTTACATAAAAATAGTTTTCTGGTTGCTAGAGTCTATTAATCTAGCAAGCAGCTATTGAGTTAAGAACAGTCTGGAAAAGAAATAGTACAATGAGCAGATACATGAGGACTAAAAATAATTAGAAATAAATAAATCAAGTCTCGGATTCATTTACGAACTGGGTGCCTAGGGTCTGTGACCCTCCCAAAAGATAAATCAGAGTAAACCAAAAATATGAGTTAAACAAAGCCAAATATTTAAAAAAAAATATATAAAAAAATAAAAACAAAAGGTCAATTGCAATCAATAACAAAGTAAAAATTATTTCCAAACTAGACCACCCCTTTAACAGACTTTCAGTTTCATTAGATTGCTACATTTACCAAGATATAAAATACATAGAGATGATTGAGATGCAAATGGTTTAATATATCCAGTAAGTGCAATTCTGAAAATCCCTAATTGTGAGAGTAAAGCCTATTCATGGCAGTCCTGAGCTCTAAAATCCCAGTACAATGTAAAATGCTTAATAAACAATGTTTGCACTGTAATTATTGGTAAATGATACTTGAGAAATGTCAGGAAGTGATGAACAGATAAACAAACTATGAATAATGAATAATGGATGGACAACTGTCAGAAGGTGATGGATGATTAAGATTGATAGAGCAAGTTATTGCAATCCAACAGCAATCTGGAAATGCAGCCTATTAAAAAGTTCTGGTGGAAATCCACATGATAAAAATAAGTAAAACCTATAAGGACACAATAACATGGACTTGGATGCAGGTTTTTTGCAAAAGCAAATAAAACCTAAATATGCTTCCCTTTTTATAACCCAATGACTAGTTTCTAATTGTCTAGTCAATGGTTTGTTGTGGAACCTTCATTCCATAATTATGAAGGGATTTGTTCTGTAAAGTATCTGGTTTTAAACTTTTCTACAAATCTGTAAAAATAAAGTGGTTGATTTCTTATAATTTCCTGATTTGTTTCAGTCCCGCATTTTTCTCTGTACATAATGTAGACAGCTGTAGAGTCCTCACCTTCTCTTCCATGAAATAATCCATTGGCATTAGAGATGATTCATTCGAATTTTGCTAACTAGAATTTCAACTGGTTTATTGCTAGTGACTTAGATTTGTATTTAGACACCTGGGTTTTGATTTGTTTTTGACCTGGATTTAATATTAATGTTATTGTTGCTGCTGATTTGTCTTTTAATCAAATGCTCTGCTTTTAACTAGTTGTTTGCAGGTCACTAGTTTTGTGATCCATGAGTGGTGTCAGACTGGAGTCAGGGTCAGTTTTAGGCAAGTTGGGGCCCTGAGCAAAACAAAAATTAGGGCCCCAGCATTGCTTCCCCTACCCCTACCCATGCCCGTTGATTTAAAGCAGCACTTGAGCAAAGGAGCACTACTGCATACTTGCCTACCAGCTCTACTCCTGCACTGATGATCATGATCTGAGTTATGAGTTGACTCTTAATTCAGATAATGATCATCAGTGAAGGAGGAGAATCGGTAGGTATGTGAGTATGCAGTGGCGCTCCTCGGCTCAATCACTGCTGGCCACCATTAAGTCGGGCCTTGGGCAATTTCCCACTTTGCCCCCCCCCCATGCTGTTCATGATTGAAGCATGAGGCCTCATCAAAGAAGCTGAATCCAGGGACCCACAACCTTTCAAACTGCACGAGAGCTACCATGATAAATACTACAGTAATAAGAACAAAATGCTTTATGTAACTGAGCTGCCATTAGTCTATATTAAATAGGGAATAAACTGCTTTAGATGCATGCAGTATTACTAGCCCACTAGGATATTTGCCACTCATCTAGACTGTGCAGTGTAGGCTGGAATTGCGTGCATACTCCCATTGAAAACAATGTGTGTAAACTTAGGGCGAATTTGATAAAACTCAAAAAGGTCAATTGTAGTGTGCTGGGGGGCCCCAGTGCTGATCGTGTACCGGCCCAGAAGAAAGGGCCCAGTGCAGATTGTGCACCAGGGCCCACATCCGAAAGTTCTGCCCCTGATACATAGCCTCACTTCTACTCAGATAAAATACAGGTTACAGACTACATCCCTGATTGGCAATTCCTTGTAACAGAACACTTTCAGCAATTGTAAATTCCGAGTCTAAATCTTATATCTAGCTACAAAAGGAGATAACTTGCTCAATAGAAGTAGCAGCAGTAGGCAGCACCTTTCAAAATTGTTGATTATTTATTATTAGAAACTGGCGCTAATGCTTTGGTGAATGGTGAAAAATAATATTGCTAAGAATCCAAAATGGAACATTTTCTAAAAAGAATGTTAATAATTATTTAGAACTTTCTGAAAATATAGGAATATGGACTAAAGGATTTTACATTGAATTAAGGATCCTTTGTAGCCTTAAAATAACAGTGGAAATTTCTCCTTTTTTTTAATTTTTATTCTGTGCCAATGGAATAGGGGATTCAGAAATAATAAGGTTTTAATATGGGATT
>JAKJJM010036447.1:0-10038 GCA_021901965.1 Pipa carvalhoi
TGGGTTCAATTCCACCCTGGACTTCATCTGCATGGAGTTTGTATGTTCTCCCCGCACCTGCGTGGGTTTCCTCCCACAATCCAAAAACATACATCTGTGTGTGTCTGTGTGTGACTGAATAGGGAAACTAGATTGTAAGCTCCACGGGGCAGGGACTGAAGTGAATGATGAATCTCTGTAAAGTGATGCGCAATACATCAGAGTTATATAAATGAATACATACAATACAAAGCACTGCTGTAATACTCCCATTTCACAACTTATCAACTGTTGACTAAACAGACAGGACGGCAGTCAAAGGGGCTGCACTAACTGGTGTAGAATAGATTATTTCTAGGAAAGATTAGAGAATAGGAATAAATCACTATTATCAATAAAAAAATAATTTCCTATTGTAACAAAGAGCTTAAAACTATCACAGCTGAACCTTGATCATAATGGGGGTTTAGTTTCCCTACAAGTTGTATTGAAATTATAACTGTGTTCTCAATATCATTTACAGGCAGCTCAAATGGAAAGAACCAAGGCAGTGGAACAAGTCTCTAAATGTACTGGATTAATCATTAAGCAATTTAAAAGGACTGTTTATTGCGTGAATTGCACCAGTCTCCAGCAAGTTAAAAACCAGTTAAAAACAACACACTCTAGGAGGGAAGTGATCTCCATAAAGAGACCACAAACAAAGAATTTCTCCGAGTTGGCCCTTAATGCTTTCATTATGTGCTGACGGGCCAAGCTGCAGTCCATGGTGGAAAGAGGAATGAAGGATACAATAAAGGGAAGCTTAGCCTGAGGAGATCGGAGAGATCGTTCATTACTAGGCAGCTGCCTGCTGTTTACAGGGCTGACTCAGCATTTATTTGGCTTCTGTATCTGCATCGACCTTTCACAGTCACTTTAAGATTCCTACAAGGAGACGGATGTATATACGCTTGCTCAGGAGTGCTACATTCAGCGCTGTGTGTCTTGTCACAATCAAATGACAAGGAACAAGCTGTGAGCTCTGTGCTCGGAAATTCCCCAAAATCGCTTGTCTTTTCTTTAAATAATTCTGATGCTGTTACAACAGAACTGAGCCGCAGGAGCGGGTTTTTATGTGAGGCTCTGGGACTCCGGCACTGAAACAAGGACGTATTGTTCGATATTGCCGTAATGTCGTGTTTTCCTCCATCACCAGGGAGACCAGAATCTGAAAACAGATAACTTAAACAGATGTGTTCGAGACATGAAGTAACTGATAAGTGTGGTCCAAGCGCGCACACACTTTTTTCCATTCTAACTCAACTGTGCGATATGCGTCTCCCCTCCCCCAAATATTGACTGCTCCACTTGATTTAGAAACGAGAAAGGATTATTTATGTTTTAATGGAACGAGAAAAAAAAACAAGTGGGGGTTAATACAAAGGGAAATGATCCTGTAATTGTTTAAGCTACAATCCCTATTCATTATTCTCTATATATGAATTAACTGGTAGAGAATAGTGAACTGTTATTTTATTTATATATATTCTTTATAGTTTCTTTTTAATATTCTGCTATTACACGAGCTCATACACCGAATATTAAAGAGATGCTTGTAAAAATGGAAGACAAACATTCTTAGGTCTGCCTCTCTTACACCTATTTAAACCTACGCGTTAAATGTTATTTACTCTGGAACTAGTTTTTAGTAAGTTATAGTGGTGCTCGAAGACAGTTTTTACATTTGGTCTTCATTTTTCAGCTGCATTTGAATTTCATTTATGTAGACTCCCTTGTTTAGTCATTAAGACTAGCAACCAGGCCCTGAGCTAATTGCAGACTAAACAAGCACAGGGTATTAACAGAGAAGCTAAGCAACTAAAAACGAAAATAGAAAGGTAAATAATTAAACCACCTAAAAAAACAAAGACCGATTGGATAGACACAACATACTAAAAATTAAACTTTAAGGTGAATGACCCCTTTAAAATGAATTTAAAAGCATTCAGCACACAACAATAAAAACACCTACAACTTGCCTCTAAGTGAGGCTCAATTAAAATCTCACCTAGATCCTATATTGGGTAATTTGATTGGAGGAGCAAATATAAAGCCACCCCCACAATTTGAGTCTTATTGTATTTAGTCTTTTTGTTACTAGCCAGAGTTATCTCTTCCCCACCTTATTTTTGACAGATGGAGGTAGGTTGCCCAGAAAGACACCTAAACAGAAAGACACCTAAACAGGAAGGCACCTAAACAGGAAGGCACCTAAACAGGAAGGCACCTAAACAGGAAGGCACCTAAACAGGAAGGCACCTAAACAGGAAGGCACAACACAGATCATCTCACAAATGTTAAGTAGAAGAGAAACTTATAAAGTTTGAGAGCATCTCTTATTTTAACGAGTTAGTCAGAGGGATAAGCATCATCCCAGCTTACGTTTATATCGAACAGCCAAAAGGCGAAATGTATAAAATCTACAGAAAATAGAATAAAATCCAATCTTCCAATTATTTAACTCATTGCTAACTGTGCTTTAAAAAGAAAGTACTATCAACCAGCATAGCAATAAAACTGTTTAATGTTTTGCCAGGAAGAATCTAGAAATCAAGTCTGGGATACGCAAATACAAGAGAAAAAAAAAAAAGATCTGCATTTCAGTATTTGCCATGTAGGGTGATTCTGTCTTGTACATTACAAGTCACATAACATCATTACCAGAATCACCAAGTCACATGTAAAGGCAGTAGATCCATCGAGCATTTTATTATGCAGTAATGCAGTGAGCGCTTCTGCTCCTGTCACTTTGAAGGGGGCTCTGATAATTGACATGACAAACTAGTGAGGACATACAAGATTAAACCCTTCGTGCGACGGAATGGGGGAGCGGAGCCATGATCTGAAATCAAGGACATGCCATACACACACACAGTCGCAGCTCAGCGAGAGGCAGAAAACATTTTTATAAAGCAGAACAGGCAAAATTTTGTCCACAAAGATTTCATTAGCAAACAATGCACTTACTGGCTGACTGCAAAACACACGAACCAATGAGTTTGAAACGGCAAATAAACCAGCCTGCAATCTATCCTCTATGCCATCTGTTCACCTAAAACTGGTCTTCCTCTATAACATTTTAATTTGGGCTTGTCGAGCACACTGAAACAGAGTTGTCACATCTGAACCATTTATCTCAAATCAATCTCTACACAAATATCTTATCTTGCTCCATGGCCATATCGTGAACAACATATGGCTTCTAATAAATCACATTTGTTCATTTAGCCTACATGCCAGCAAGATAATAAACCCACAGTCCTTCCTTTCCAAGTTACCAATCTGATTATTTCTGCATGAATACATTTACATGGCAGCCTTTGTAGCAATTCATCTCCACCCCCCTGATGTGGAATGATGCATCGATGTTCATTAGCATATTAATGAGGATCCAATATGGCAGCTGTGAGATACCATCACCAAGGGTTCTAATAAGAGAGCACCACAGCCTAAAGGTAGTGATTTGCTGCTTTATAGCATAATAGTTCAGGCTAGCAGACACTGTACTTTCAATATATCAGTTATGGTAAAGGTACATTAGATCTTTAAGAAAGAATATTTTTAAATTAAAATATGAATGTACTTTTACTTTGTTTGCATCTCACATCTTATTATTCCATTAAAAACCGGGACACTGGACAGATATCAGATATGCCCAAGGCACAAAATGGCTGCTAGAAGCTCAAAAAATAACACAAAGTAATAAAAAATAAAATATTGGCCCTTTCGTACACCTTAGGGAAGTAATGTGCTGGGTCAATTATTAAAAGAGAGAGAGAGAGAGAGAGAAAGAGAGAGAGAAAGAAAGAATAGAGTGGTTGTGTTTAGTTATTCCAGCTACATTTTAATCCTATCCTGGCTTTAGTCAGAAAATAACACTGACGAAGTGTCCCCTTTAAGCACGTTAATGGATATTGCTATCTTGCTGCCCTAAACACATATAAAGGTTTCTAAATGCAGATTTAGCAGGTATAATTTCTTCTATGCAAAGTGACAATTGATCTGTTACATGCTCATGTGGGAAGTCAGAGCATATTAAAATATCACAAACTGTATTTGCAGCCATTAATTTAGGCCTGGCAGCATAAAAACCCTTGAAGGACAAAGTCTGCTTGCGGACTGTCAATAGATAGTCCTGCTGTGAACCCAACTCTGCTGGAAAATCTGTACCATCCCTACAGTATTTACAATACTATACTGTAAAGCTAAAGCCCAGCACACCGCTGCAGAATGAATATTGTACAGCATGGCTCTGCATTAGTTAGGACACTTGAGTAAGTCTAGTAAATGGATCCAGGAAGAAAAAAAACAAGCACGCAATTGTCAGCGTGCAGAATATAAATCCCTAAACCTCGCACGATCTTCCTTTGCAGTCAGTTTACAGTTGTAGCTGATTCGGCTGCTGGCTTGCACAGGAACGGTGAACAAACTTGGTCTTTCAGGGCCAAGAACCAGACAATGTGTGTTGTTGGACCAGAGGTGTAATCTACCACAGCCATTAAGACCAGTGGGCTCTTTAACTAAACTACAGCCCATGGTTTCTACCCTTGCTGGGTAAGTGCATAAAAGCTTTGTGAATCACGAGACTTGTAAGTACCGGATTAGCAGAGCTAGCTATAATGCTGTCCTTTAGACAAGTAATTGAACTAAAAGTTAAAAGATCGAGCTGCCCTCTGCCAAAACACTATTTATATACCCATGACTTGTAGATGAAATTTTCAGATCCTCATTCAGATAACCTTTTTCAAGGACCAAAGTCTACACATTTCTCTTTTTACAGTAGGGATGGATTGTGGAGCTGCTGTCAGCCTGAGAGGCTTTATGACTCCACAGACAGGTATAATTTGGAAATCCAGTTCCCTACAGTTCTACACCTGCAGTGCAATTCACTTGATTGAGTGCCTCCCATTTGTAACCTGTGCACTCCTACACAAGGAATCAAGAGCAACAATATCCTCGGTTCCTGTAAGAAAGCAACTGCTGAACTGCTTCCTGGGGGAAAAAGTAAATGCTGAAGTGGCAGGGGTCCTTTCACTCTTTTTATATCATTTAAATTGTTTCAATCCAATGTTTTTCTACCTGTTAGTGACACTATCCTACTGCAGGCTACAGCATAAACATGGCGGACAGCCAAGCCGATATTTCCCAGACAAGAACAAAAAAAAAAATATGTCTCTAACTCAATTTACTTTAGGCATAATTATCTTCTAGATGCCCAGACACGATTGTAATCATTTTAAGGAGAAACACAAAGTATCAGCATTTAGAGTAAAATGAGAAATTCTAAATTATTTTGTAAAATGCAAATCTGAGCATACATCAAACAGATAAAAGCTGAACATTTTAACCCTCCTTTTTATGAAGAAAATAAAAAAATTAAAACTGTGTCGCATAAAGAGAATTTCTCCAACAAAATGTGCATTTTAAACAAACATTTGAATGACGGCACAGTTTACTGTTTTTGACACTGTTAAATTGGCGGCTGACGAGGAAACCGCTGGATAACGGCCATATGTAAATATGCTCTCTCACAGGTGTAGTAGACCCTTAACCAGCTGGAACTGATAAAATGTTACCTTCAGTAACACCAGAAAAAGAAAACTGCCATTTGGATTGGCATGGAAGTTATTCCTACATGGTGCTTGTTGAAATGTCATTTTTATTGGTTTGTTTTGCCCCAAAACTGGGCTTTCTAGGGAACTTTATGAACACGTATCATGTTCCACGGGTAAACGATTTTACTGGGCGGGAGCTTAAGCTGATAAAAGATGGCTGCAGCTGCAAGGAATAACAACAAACTCAAAATAATACAAATTGCCATGCCAATCCAAATTCATCTCTGCCGTTTTGTATGCAGATAACTTTATTGACAGTAGAACCTTAAAATAACAAAGTGCCGTATGCCGAAGAGTCTATTCATAACTGCACAGTGTACTTAGGAGGCTAAATGATCATTTTAATAAATTACCTGCTGGAAAGGCTGAGAAGCTCGTGTTTTTCAGCTATCGGTGCCTTTTTATCCAGCTCCCAGATAAGCACATTGATGAGATGGGAGTCCTTTATGACGATAGGTACCTCTTCAAACATGTGCTCGAATGCTATGTTTGCCTTTTTCAGCCTGTGGTTGGGAGAAAGTCATTATCAAGTTGGCTAAAACACGTCTACTGAATGTTAACGAGTTGATTACAGCGTTTGCTTACACATACATCGAGGGCGATTGTGATGCTTCTTACTTAAAGGCCAAGGCAAATGTAGCGTTTTCTAGCATTTTATATTAGCAAACGCACAGTATTCGAAGCTATTTTGCAGTTTCATACGTAAAACAGTCTGGCCACACTACTGAAAATTCATAGATTCCTGCTAGATTAACTGCCCTTGCAACCATAGGACCATTTACATTATAAAGAGACATTACTATTATCCTGGATAGATGCTATATACAGCGCAGTGACCGTTTCATCTAAGATGAATATGCCTTTTAAGGTTGGCCATCTAGAATGCTTTAAAGATAGGATATTCCTGGAAGCCTATATTAAATTAATTCTGACACTAACTGGGGCCCTGCAATGTAAATACAGCAATGCCGGTCTCCAGCAGTTTATTAATTACATTATAACGGAAGCGTTTTTAGCCGGCTCCACTTGGTATCAGAATCGTTTTATTGAAAGTTCACACACAGACTTTGTATCTGTATGTACAAAAATTGGAGGCCTTTAAACGCTGTGATTTGACATAAATTTCGTCAATGAGTTTCAACGGCAGGTAGATAGAATTCTTCTTTATATTGATATCAGTTTAAAAATCATAAATAACGCATCTTCTATAAAGCAGAATGCAGTACCCAGAAGTGGCGTAAATTCTACGGTTGCCTAGCGATCCAAGTTAACTTTATATGCAGTGTATACCATGTAATAGCTCTATTACTTCCGTGACACAATGCACAGCTGTCCCATAGCAAACACTGTTTCCCCAGATGTCTTCCCTCATCTTTCTACCTTGTTTTGAAGGTCCTTGTGTGTTTTGGTCCTGAAAACCCATTAAATGAAAATGACAGCTTAAATAAAAGTTGCTGCAAAATAAAGAAAGCTTCTTGCAGCATTCACAATTATTTGTAAAAGGTTCAGGAAATCTGAGCTGCAAAGAGTTTGCTATATGGCTTGGTCAACAAGCGAATGCAGACTGTCGCTGATGGGTGCGTAGTGTGGCGTAGTCCGTCAAATAGTAGCAGGATGCAAAGACATGTGAATTTGACCAGTGATATCTTCACCATTTCCCACTAACTGTATATAAGTTAACATTACATTAATTTTTAGGTCACCTTTTACCTTAGGTCATGTTGTCACTTGGTCACAGTCTTTATCGCCACTTTTGAATGAATAGTCGCCTTACACAACACTGGAGCCTTGCCATCAACCCCTTAATTCACCGCTCTGATCTGGCGAAGCCAAACAGGTGAATTCGGAGAAGTAGGCCTGTCCTAAATCGCCACTTCTACAGCTTGGTCAATACATTAATTACCTGCGCATGCAAATTGATGCGAAAAGCTTCGTAAGTCTGCTACCGTTCAAAGCTTCGAAAATTAGTAGTGTATTCACCACATCGCAGAGTTTGCTCAATACATGAATACTGGAAAGCAGACTTTAGCCTATAAAACCCTTTACCAAAGACAAGACAAAGTACACATTCTCTCATATATGTGCAACCTTGGTATAGGTCCATCTAGAAAGGAATAAACCTTGAAACCAATTTCTGCTTGCTTTTCTGTCCACACGATAAGTATTGGCTATGGAAATTAAGGAAATTAACGGGATATTCTAGTAACCTCTGTGCCTTATATTATGGAACAGAATGTTCTTTGCAGTTTACCTCACACCTTCATGGTCCGAAAACACAAGTGACCTGCCAAGTTCCACACACTGTCAGTACACATACCCTTCTGCGGAGAAATCCTTTTCCTTGCAGATTTCCATCAGTTTAGGAGTCAGTCGATAAGCCTTCAGTGATAGGGACCCTTGGGCCGTCTTAATAGGATCTACACAAGGAGAATGAGTGTTAGTTTTTTTTTTCCCTCATTAAATGGGAACCATTATAATACTGGTTTATAAACACTTAAAGGGGAACTAAAGGCTTGCATCATCTTGGGATGATTCTTTAAGGGGGTAGGTAAGAGTTATCAATCACTTTTTTCCTCCAACCGATCTTTTCTCCTACTGCTGCATCCATCACTTCTGGCATCTTCTACAAAATCACAGAGTCAAGTGAGCGCAGAAGCAGTATTAGAACAAAAATCCACTTCTGGCACTTGCTTGACACGGTAATTTAAAATAAAGAGGACAGCAGCGCAGTGGAAGAACTGAAGATTGGCTTTTACAGAAAGCAGAAGGCAGTGCTGGAGAAAAAAAAAGTGATAGGTAAATATTGTTTATAGCCATTAAAAGCTACTAAAAAAAGGGGAAATAAACAATCATTAGTCCAGGGGTGATTCTTTGGCGGGGTTAATATACCTATTGATATCTGTCTTTTCTGCAGTGCTGCCTCCTACTCCCTTGTTACAGCTGATCTTTTATTCTTTTTCATACTCCTACACCTTCTCCATTTCAATGCTGATTACGACCTAATATCGCTTCTGCGCTTACGCCCATCAGTGATGTTGCAGAAGAGGCATTAAGCAGAAGGGGATCATGATGGAGGAACTGAATAAAAACACTGTAACATGAGGCATGAGGCAGGAGACAGCACTGTAGAAAAAAATAAAAAAATAACCACAAAGATTCACCCCTGGACTAAAGTCTTCTAGTTGTCTTTTACGCATAAAGTAAATAATGAAAGTGAAAAAGAAAAGCAGTGCTCATTTTTCAACATGGACAGAGTTTAAGTTTAGTTTAGAAAATACAGAGGGATTATAGTTGGCAGATGAAGATGGGAATAGAATTCCAGAGATACAGAGCAGCAAACAAGAGAAGTTTATCACAGGGAAAGGACAGTATGGGTCAGTGGGACGCAAAAATGTGTGCTTTGTGACAAAAAACTATAGCAGATGGCTAGGAATGTACAGGCACTTATAAGGAAAGGCAATGGAGTGAATGTCAAAAGGAGGACACCAATTTGTTTTTTTAATGGGCCAAACAGATGTTCATATAAAATAAATGGCACTGGGATAGTCTGGGTGGGTGTTTGTGTAACAGATTGAAGAAGTCTGTTATCACTAAGGGCAATGTCACATTTGGACATCGGTGGGAAAATGCACCTTTTTTATTTGAATGGGTCACGTTAAACCACATGTAGCTGTGTCTGTTTCACAGTAAGGAAACACAACACAGGTGTATTTACTCACTATAGAACACCTGCGGACCTGTTAGATTCGATTGCCAATTCAAATAAATGGGAAGAGTTTTGTTGGCATTGTGATGCCGGCTTTACAACAGGCCTTAAAATGCATTAATATAAAATCCTGGGGCTGAAATGAGTATGATTTAATTTCAAATTAAACATCTTTAGTTCCACCCGGGTAGATATCTCAACGAGACACAAACTCCCATCATGATAAAGGTTCACAACATATGTACGAAGTGAACTTCTATAGCTGTAAGTACTTTTCTACGCTAAAAAAATGATTTATATGGTTTATACCATTATATATGCCTGTTGTGATCGTTCATTGAATAACTCATTTTACACCACTGGACTTCGCACTGTATCAGGTGCACTGGACATTCTAATTGCCCCAGTTGTCGATAAGTTGAAATGTATGTTACAGTAGATTTTATAGTATCTAGACCAGGGGTTCTCAACCTGTGGGTTGGGACCCCATCGGGGGTCGAATGATGATTTGCCGGGGGTCGAATGACGATTTGCCAGGGGTCGCCTAAGACCATCGGAAATACAGTGTTTGAATGGGGTCGCCCAATAACATTTAATGAATGGGGGTCACCAAATCACAGGGAATTGTACTAAAGGGGTCACGGCAATAAAAAGGTTGAGAACCACTGATCTAGACGGTATTTAGAAACGGTTTGT
>JAKJJM010036460.1:0-10581 GCA_021901965.1 Pipa carvalhoi
CTCCTCCAATCAGATCCCTTAAATTATGATCTAGCAGGGATCTGATTGAAGGAGCTGTAATGTCAATCATCAGTTAGGCCCGCCCAACCCGACTCGGGAAAGATAAGTCTGGCTGACAGGGAAGATGACAGAGAGAAACACTGCATAAAGGTAAATTTTTTAAAATACATGTCTATTTATAAAGTCGTTTATTTCATTAGAAGAATCTAAATTAGTATTGGAGTTTTGAGGTGACAGGTGCATTTTAAATACATCCAGTAGCCATCCAGATGCTCATACCCACTGCTGCAACAAGAGCACTCCAGTAATATCATGGACTAATTTCCCTGCGAGCCTTATAGTTAATAGCGGCCACATCCAAACCCATTAACACAGGACTTTCAGAGAAAATAAAAGTGTATACTTTCATCATTCTTACTTTTTAGCCCCAAAACCACTGCAGACGTGTAAAAAACAGTCACTACCTTTTATAGGGTTATGCTAAGGTTTGCTGTTGGTTACTCGTTTGTTTCCTCTCAGCATGCCACCAGAGATACCTGTGTTTCTGGCTAACTGGCAAAATGTGCATTTGCATTTACCTGATTATGTGTGATCTGAGTATGAGGGGATGCAGTGCCCTGTAGCATGCTTGATGCACAAGGTGGGTTGTAATGTGGATATAATTGTCATTATTTAAAATAAATACACAGGGATCTGCAATGGAAACCACTGACTTCTCTCTACAAACAGGTATGGTACAACATAACTAGGTGTCGTTTCTCTCTTTGGGGCTCCTAGTTAATTTTTTTGCCTGTTATTGTTACAAAACAGTGTTTTCACTTGTCAACTCTGTAATGCTCTTTTCCACTGTCCACTTTTCCATCAGTCTACAACCTACTAAATATTTACATGGCGCTACAGCCCTATTTCTAAATCCAGTTTATACAGGTGCGTTGATTACTTTTTTTGCCTCACTTAACTTTTTACTGATCCTCTCAAGTGAGGCTTTCCTCAAAGTCTGAGAACCACTGAATAGGAGACTAAAGATTAATATGGAGAGAGAAGGCATAAAACTGCTAAACCTTTTTTCACTTCCAGTGTACAGAATACAAAGCCATCATCAGAAAGTACTACAGGGTACTACAGGCTGGGTAGCCTGATCTCATTTTGAATGTATAGCTCAGGAAACCTAGCAACAACCCCCGAGCATGATATCACTGAATAATGTATAAATATTATGCATTTGTCTATAGCATGCAAAGCTGAGCATTAGTTGAAATAATTATAGTCCATCTATAATGTGCAGATCTGTGTAACTGTCATATTCAAAACAGTTATCACTATGTGTCCTATGCAGAACCCTGTGTTGCTGGCTCCCCCATTTAAACTCTGTTTTTATAAAGTCTGTATATAACGGATTAGACACTTTGTTCCCACTATCGCTTAACTCTGTAATAAGGACATTGCAGGAGTTCTATCTGTTCTGCCAGCAAGCACAAGCCGTTTCCAGATTACCGTATTTAAAGACACTAAATAAGAAGTAGCTCCAAAATAAATAAAATGAGGACACAGCAAAGTTCTACATTATTAAATCCCATGCTGTGCATTGTAACCAGATAGATATGCACCTTCTTAATTGTTCTCTGTCTGTCCTTTCCCTGTGCAGACGTGGTTATTCAGTGGCATGTTCTTACACACGTACATGTAGAAATCTGTCTCCTTCACTATGTACCGATCTCGCTGTGATTCTGGAGTAGTAAAGACTCCTCCTCTAATAAAATGCTAGCATATTTTTTATTGTTTGTGTATATCTAGTGATGTCTAACTGAAGTGAAATAAAATTGTATTTCCAGTCTCATTGCCTGATAACATTCTGTAGCCTGAGTCCAAGATTTACAAATCTCCATATAAGCCCGTATAAAGCAAAGTAGCACTCATTACAATGCCTCACTGCTCTTTGTAATAAATATTAATTTATTTTTATACCTAGAGTGGACTCACATTAAACAGTGCTTTGCATTTTCCTTGTTATATCTGCTTTTGTTGCCGGATTCCATACAGGAATCACAGGGTGATTCATTAACAACAGCAATATTTTTAGAAGTCTAATAATCCATAGCACCCAATCAACTGTTAGCATTCAGTGTTACAGGGGAACTATAATAATAAAAGGCAACTCCTGATTGGACCTGATTGGTTGCTGTGGGTTACTATACCTCTGGAAAGATTGCTTCTGTTGCAGGGCTTTAGGTTTTAATTAAACTCCTCCTTCAAATGCTTCTCAAGAACTGCTCTTAGCATTGTTAGTCTAATCTGCAGTGTGGTTTTCCATGAGAAACAACTTCCAGAGGAGTTTTAACATGGTAAACCATGTAGCACATTGCTGTGATATGTATCACCATGTTATACTTCTATAAGTGAGCATTTTGTCACACTTTTAATCACAGGTGGCAGAATTCCAAATAAACACCAGCTGTGGCCTTAACCTAAAAGTGATCCAGATTGAATCCTATTTTAAAATTTAAGTATTTATTTTTTCTTTTCTTTGGATCCTATGCCAATATAAATTCTGACAGAAACATAATAGTAATAAACAGACAAATCAGTAAAATCCTTGATTTTAAAGAAAGACTGGGAATTCTATACTGATAATATACTATACCAGTGGTGGTGAACCTTTTTGCCACCAGGTGCTGATAAGTGATGTCACTCATCAGCGCCTGCACTGTGGGCGAACGCAAACTTCCTTCCCCTGCAGTGCAGGCGCTGATGAGTGACATCATTGCACCTGCGTTGGGGCAGCTATCCTACCTAGATCCTCCTGAGCAAATGCTCCTTCAGTGTAGGCTGCAGATCCGACCTTTAAACTACCAGGTTGGGTCCACAGCCTATACTGAAGGAGCGCTTGCTCACTGGGGGGATCCAGGACAGCTGTGGCGATGGAGCATGCCATAGGTTCGCCACTGCTGTACTATACTCTCATTTTCTGTTGCGTATGGCAAAATATGGTCTAGAAAGCCCTGACTTAATAACAGGTTATATTTCCATTTTGGCCGAAATGAAATATGTAAGTTAAATTAAATCCTTACCTGAACTCCTATTTAGGGAAGCCCTCCCCACTTCTGGCTAAGAAGTGGTTAATACTGGTGCACTGAAATGTTATTATGAGGGTGTGACTAAAGACCTGTACACGTCCATTTCACACGCCAGTGAGCAGGTAGCAAGATCCAGCTGAAAGCGGTTGTCAGTTTATAGGCAGGAATTACTCTCACATGCTAGCAGCATTGCAGTCTGGGAACAATTCATTTGTGGAATCTTCCTACTATAATAAAAGGGCCAAATAAATTCCAAGGTGACAGTGCCCTTTGAAGCAGTTGCTTTACTAGCATAGTTATGGATAATTTCCTTTACTGATTATGCTGTAACTCATTATTCCCAATACAGCCAAGGTCAGGGATATATTTGTATATATGTTAGCAAAACCAGATTAAAATCCAGCACAGATATTTATCACTTGTCTCCATCATGTCCCCCCTGCATCACTTAGTCAGATGTGCCAAACATCTGACTGATTCCAACATATAAAAAACAAATAAGCTAACATACTTGGTTTTTCAAAAACCTTTTTGGATTATTCATTTTAGCAGTAATTTTGACTAGATATAAAATAAAAATGGGCATGAGGCCAGACATACTACAGAAACATATGAGTGTGTATTCTATGGCATGGCAACAGAATTGTAAGCCAATAATGTATGATATATTTTTTCTGTAACACAAAGGGACATATTTACTAAGACCAGTTCAATATATATAACTCAGCGGTTCTCAACCTTTTTGGCACCGTGACCCCCGTGATGACGTCATCGCGGGGGTGTGCCCGGTCACGTAATGACGTTGCGGCCGAACGTCATCACATATGCGCGTCACGTGATGACGTTGCGTCACTCGGTAGCGGTTCGTGACCCCTGTGAGCCGGTCGTTCGACCCCAAATGAGGATGCGACCCACAGGTTGAGAACCGCTGATATAACTTATATATCAATTTCACCCCATTTTGCTGTCAATTTTTTTTCCCTATACTTTTCAGTTTCCCTGATTCACAAAAGATTGATAAAAATGTTTCCCCATCAAAATAAATAGCATTCTGTTAACAGGGACACACTTCGCAATGCTTTTCTCTGTTCCTTCCATCACAGATCAATCTTGGTTTCTTTTTTCCGTGGGAAAACATTTTGGACTTAGGCTAAATGACAGGATCAGCTCCTGTCAGGATTGGTGAGGGTGGAGATGAGGTGCAGCGTAATCCACAGGGACTTGACGAAGGCTATGCCCAGGGCGCGGAATCTAAGGTACTCCATGGTGTTTGCCAGTGACCCCCGCAAGGGGATATGGACTTCGCTGCAGGGAGCACCCAGGTCGCGGCCCCCGGGATAGCTGTCCGCTAGTGGGTAGGAAGGGAAGCAGGCTGAAGAAACAAACTTTATTAGTACTGGCGGGTAAAAGGTATTCGTAGCTTTAAGCAGAAACTATGACAGGCAGGTGGGAACTGTGGCAGGCAGGTAGGTACTGTGACAGACAAGCAGGTAGATACTGTGACAGGCAAGCAGGTTGGTACTATGATAGGCAGGCAAATACAGACTGGTAGCAGGTACTGACAGGCAGGAAACAAACAGGAGCCCAAACTTTAGGAGAAATGCTTCTATAATCGGGCACCGACTAGGTGCCGCTTCAGCCTTATATAAGCTATGTAACGGCGCGCTCCTGCGCCCAAGAGCGTCAGGTGCGCGCCCTCGGAATGTGGCTGCGCATGCACGTGACGTAGGCACATCGTGGTCATGTGGTCGTGAGTCAGAAATACCAGCGGGGCACGACTGCGACCATATGCGAAAGGAGCACCGCGGGAACGGACGCAGGTAAGTGACTCTCCTTACAGCTCCATAGCAAATAGTGGGTTTTCAACAACCTGAGGGTAGAAAATTCTTTTGGATGATAAAAATGTTTTTTGAACAACTTAGTACAGGGGTCCCCAAATGCTGGGTCATGGACCATTACTGGCCAGCGGGCTCCTCGGCACTAGGCCGCCTGATGGTGACACCTGTGCACGTAGCGCATCAGCGTCAGGCGGCTGTTAGCTCACATTGGCCCCGCCCTCCTTCCCATCGGTCCGTCAAACCTTTTCTGGGTCGGGGAATTGGTCCCCGATCCAGAAAAGGTTGGGGACAGCTGGCTTAGTAAATATAAGAAAACAGAGATATTGTTAAATACAGGCTGTTTTTAGTGCATTTACTAGTTGAAAAACCTGTTCAACTTTAGTAAATGTGCCTCAAAGACTATTATTAGGGTACTTATCAGCTATGGAACCCTTATTTTGCAGGACATACATATATATTTTAACCCTTTCCCATGATAGCGCTCTGAGGTAATGATTTCTTGTCTCTTACTGGGGACAGTAGTTAATGATAAAACTGAGGCCTGGGATTCCTAGTTAAACACTGTTAATGTAACTAATTAAAATAATGTAACAGTAGAAGTTATGCTGATCACAACACAGAACAGCATAGTGTTGCACTTGCTACCAACATTAAAGGGAGGTTAATGGCTCAGAAAAAATGGTGTATAGGTTACCTTAACTAACAGTTAATACAATCCATTTTAAGATATTTTCATCAGAGAGTTCTTGCCAGTGTGTGCCCTGTCACAGAAGAGCTTATCAAGGTCACAGAGATATATTTAGCTGGTAGGGGGAATAATGTCATTAGTACAGTTATAAATTACGGCAAGCACAGAAGCATTATTTCATCAGAATTCTGCTTCCATGCTTGTTTTGCTTGACGAAATTCAGTAGGAAGCAGAAAGTGAAAAGGATCACAGCCAGCAGGGAGGGGACAAGAAGAATGATGTTAAGGCAAGCAGGAGGCAGTGCTGGAAGGATCACCCTGCTGAGTATTTCAGGTCCCCCCCCCCCCCCTTAGAATCACCCATAGTAGAAAGAGTGTGGAGTTCTCCTTTAAGCATAAAATGAATGAAATAAATGAAAACTAGTGCTAGTGCTCTAAGAGGAAAGATTTGAATTTAATTTTGAAAATACTGAGATGTTGATCTTGGTGGAGGTAGAGGGGTATAGATTTGCAAAGATGCAGGGCAACAAGGGAGAAGGGTTCAAGATAGGAAAGAGCAGTATTAGCAAGTGTTAAAAGGAGCTAGAGCAATATAGGAGTTTATTAAAATTGATGTGGGCTATACAAATGTAAAGGAAGCTAATTTTTTTTCACCATCTCCTCAAGACTTTGCATGCATCACTGATTCTCACATTCCTAAGACAGGTATACCCTACGGGTGCACATTTGTACAGTGAGGGAGGGCGGTTCAGCAATAGATGTATAAGAAGTTGGAAATTGTAAAGAACACAAATAGCATCAGATCAAGCAATGTGATCAGAATGGAGCAGAGCCTACCTTATTATACTCCTACATATGGTCTAATATGGTAAGTGATACATTATTGCACAATGGTTTTTTTTTACCAGACTTCCAATGTTTAAAAAGATGAAATTCAGTCTAATGCAAATAAACAGGTGTTATTGTGAAGAAAACTGGCTTCTATCAGGATAATCATGGCCCTGATCTGTGCTATTTTGTGCAGTCAGGGACTGAGCATCCACATTGCTGAGTCTGAAGGACCAGTTGCAACCAAGAAAAATAAATATATTAGCACAGCAGTTATTTAAATACAGCACTTGTAAAAATGTTATCTATGATGTTAAATTCATTAACAGTATTGCTTTCTGCCTGTTTTTATCTTTGCTGATAGCAGCCATGCTGCTAACAGACCTCGTCCAATACCATAGTTTTTCTGTAGAGCTTTAGATAATACATATTTAGGAACTGCCCCAAAAAGAAGACAATTTCTTTAAAGATAAATAGCTATATAGCATATTTTATAGATACAATTTAGAATTTTTGGAGTACAGATACAGTATATAGTAACTATAAATGCATTTGAGGCATTCTTATTTTTTGATGTTACTTAACAGCATTAACAGGTTCAAACAATACTGGGGTTACAACATACAGTACAGTGTATATGTTCATTATGTTTGTTTGCCATACAAATTATAATATACTCTCTGCAGATCATCATTGCTGGTTTACAAAATATAGAGTTCACATAAATACCTTACATTATTTTTTGAAAATTATCAAATATATCATCGTTGTATTTCAAAATATCTGAGTAATTATATCAAGAATGTAAATAAAATCGACTTTGAGAATGAACTCTGTAGAGCTGACTTTGAGGATTGTTGGAACATGGACAATTAATTGTTAGTTAGATATTAATGAATGGATTTCATTTAATCTTTTACCTGACAATGTGAGGTAGTCCTTGGGCTGAAGAATGTACCTCTTTCAGTGTGTGAGCGTTTGTGTGCATGTGTGGTGTTGGAGCAAAAGCCTTAATGTATTGATGGAAATCTAAAAGGAGATTATTGGTACACAATATAGAGGGACACCACCCACTTCACTTATAGGTATCAGCCTTGCTTGTTATATTCCTAAAATGAAGCAGACAAGTGTTTAATTTAAGGTGAGGAAGCAGATTTTATTAAAACAGCAGGCACATAGGTATAGTTCCTGTACTTCTGGGGTACATAGTGTACCAGTGGCATAACTGCCAAGAGGCTAGCAGGCCCCAGTGGAAAATTTGTGAATTGGCCCTCTTGCTTCTTCTTGCCAAGACACCCATGCTCTCAGTTTTCACTGTTTTCTTAATCCCTGTTTAGTGCCAAGACTAGAGGCAGGCAGCATATGCAGCTGTTCAGGGTGCTGCCTAGGTGGACACCTATGCTTCTGGAGGGGGGGGGTGCTGTCTTGATAGGTGCCACCCCCTCCCCATGCTCTCCTCAGCAGTCTCTCCCCAGCACTCCCGTTGGCACTGGTGCATATGATGCACTATACAATGGCAACATTACGTGACCCAAAGCCGTGTTGAGTGGGGTCGCCGACCCGGCACAACCCGGCTGAAAATAATCACTGGCACAAGGTACCCATTTTGCTTTTTTAGACATACCCCTGCCCTCTTCAAGACACTCACTAGGGTTTGAGGCTCAGGTTTTCACAGAGCTCTATGTGAGTCTGAGAAAGGGAGGGGTATGTCTTAAACAGTAAATGGATGACTTGTAGTGTTAGGGAACACAATACAGGAGCTCATAACTTCTTAATGGTAAGTTCCTATGTATTAGAACTATCAATTTAATAAGGGATTCATTGAAACTTTAGTTCTTCTTTACATAAACAAACCTGTTTTCTGTGTCACTTAAGATTATACATATTCATGAAGTGCTCCAGAAAGCCCAATTTGTAAAAGATGACTACAAATATGAAAAGATAAACACAAAGCAGTTAAAATCAGTAATTCAAATGACATTGTTACAAGTACTGCATAGGAACAACTGCCATACCTATTTAAATGGTAATTTTCTTTATATAGTGTTACTGTTCCTTTAATATATGTCCAGATTTTTCAGTTAGTTGGTAACTCTATCACTGGAACATATCCAACTTGCCAGAAATAAATAAAAATGAAGGTCATCCTGTCATGCCCTAGTTAAAAATGTAAATGCATTATATTTTCATCAACATTCAAGGACAGATGGTTATTTGTTCTTGATAAAGGTAATGCACCAAGCATTTTTACCCTGAGCAGGGTGATTGGTCTTTTTCAGCTACTCTATTCTACATCAGTGTTTCTTTATACAGTGAGGGGCAATGTCTTCTGAGATGCTTTGGTCAAATTTAATTTCCTCCATTAAACAACCCAAAAAGCTGCAAATAGTTTCCCTACTTATCACTATAAGACTGTTGTTGTAAAGAGCTAAGCCAGTCTTTATAAGTCTGAATTTTAGTAGCGCAAAACAGTGCATGAATCTGCTTATTGGAAACATTGTGAAGGAAAGGGGGCTTGCGTGCCCTTCAGCCAGCTGAGCTTTTAATTTTACAGTGGCAAAAGAATGACAGCACAGCCACTGCAGGGGTTTAGGAACCCTGCTGTTTTTGCTTTGTGTATAGTACAGCCTCTGACTGTTCATGTGTCATCCATGCTAAAACTAACAGTATGGCTTACACTGCGGGGCTGAGTTAGAGGATGGAGGCAGGGCTGGGACATGGATCAATAGCATCCTAGCCGACAATGCCAAAATGTGCCCCACCATCAGCAGTGTCCCCTCCATTGTGCCCCATACAGTGCAGCAGTATTCCTTCTATAGTACCCCTAACAGTGCAGCAGTATTCCTTCTATAGTACTCCTAACAGTGCAGCAATACCACTTAATAGTACCCTACAGAACAGTAGGTAAGGAGGTAATAGCTTCACTGCTATTTTATTCAAGCTTTTTGCTACCCTCAATCCCTCTTACTCATATTGTCCTGCATATCTCCTCTTAAAGAAAGTGGGGGGCGCTATCCTGCTGGGCACCCCCCTCTCTTCCCCTATCCTGACTCTGCTCTCTTTAACACTGCTGTAGCACTAGTGCTACAGTTGTCCTCTCCCTGGCACTTGATCGGCTCACAATTAGTGACAGCCAACAAGTTCAGTGCTGAGAAGAGGAGCACTAGCTCTACAGCGGTGTTAAAAAGAGCAGAGTTGGGACATGGGAAGAGAGGGGGGTGCCCAGCAGGATAGCGCCCCCTCCTCCAGCAGCATAGGTAGCGCCCCTCGACCCGGCCCTGAATGGAGGGATCAGCACAAGACCCCCAAAGGTACAGAATACAAATTGCTAACTAGTTGGTTGTATGAATCCATACACACTTTTTATATAGTAAAGATGATATATTTCCTATATACACAGTGTTGCTTGATATGAAATGTTCTACTAAAAACGGGAGGCACATTATTTATGATAGGTAAACAATGACTTGAAAGCTGGGAAAGGTAAAGAAGTGTATGATTGCTAGATCAAATCCACTTATGACTTCTCTGAACATGTGAAGAGATAAGATACAAGAAAATATGACTTCAAGGGGGCAGAGCTATGCAATTGAGAGCCAATCGTAGGGGTTTAGGGCCTAAAATGGGTGGGAGGGGTGGAGTTTGAGGCAGGGGTGGATGGCGCTACCCAGTTTACAATTGCCTGGAGAACTTGTGGTTGCTATGCTTCGAAACCTGGCAAGTTTCCAGGTCTGCAGATAACTTGTGATTTAGAAATCATCATTTCTTGTCATTGGCGCAAACATCAGTGGTTTGTGAGCCAGCTATGAAAAGAACTAGTGAGGTCAGCAGTCAACAGGTATCCACAGTTTCCGCAATACAGCCTAAATCATAAAAATGATTAGGAATGGAAAGAATAACATAAAAACCAAGTAAACAGGTAAATAATGAAACTGATAAAGCAGACTACACCCAGGAACTGCAGTAAACTAGCTAAAGGAACCAGAAATATAGGAAACCTGCCTGCTGTCAGGACTTCCCAAATCAGTGGCAAGACAGTAACACACTAGGGGCGGTATTTATGAAAGTCGGAAAGACTGGTACCGGTCTTTCCGACTTTCATGCGGTCCCGATTTCCATATTATGGAAATCGGTATTTTTCAATTTCCATAATC
>JAKJJM010036462.1:0-13101 GCA_021901965.1 Pipa carvalhoi
AGGGCGAAATTTAATAAAATCGAAAATCGGCCGATTTTTCGATTTGTGCAAAATCGAAAAAGTCACGGTCGCGATAAAAAGTCGCGGTCGCGATTTTACAATTAAAAAAAGTCGCGATTTTACAACTAGCAAAAAAGTCGCAATTTTACAATTAGAAAAAAGTCCCGATTACAATTGGGGAAAAAGTCGCGGTCACGATTTTTCGATTTATCGCGTCTGCAAAATCGAAAATTCGCCGCGATTTTTTTACGATTTCAATAAATTTTGCCCTTAGTGGTAAAAATGTTCACTCTTAACCAGAAAGTAGCAAAGTTAGCTAAGAAATGAAAAATGATTCCTCCAGGATAACTTTCAAATTATATAATGATCAAGTGTTGGCTATGGCAAAGCATTTTTAATTATTTATATAACGATAGGCCTATGAACAAAAGGAATCGGTGAGGGTGATACTGAAGACAGTTTGGGGTGCATATCAGCAGTTCGTATTATACAAATAATAAAGAATATAGGCTATTATTGTTATTAGAAGTACATATAAAATTGCGAGAGGCAGTGGAGGAGAGTAGTATTATGTTTTCTAATGAACGCAGCTCTTGGTACCCAAAGAAAAGTGAGGCTATACATATAGTACAAGCTATAGTACAAACATGGAGCACTGTGGCGATAATGGATGCAGCATCTTACTACATTGCTTCTATAGATGGATTAAGTTTCAGTATTGTGGCTACAAGGAAATGACCTGGTTGGGTAATTCTGATAAAGATCACTTTGAATTGAATGATAGCGAAACCAGCACTGACATATTTACATAATGTTGCAGAACAGCAACAAAAAAGTACAGTTGACGCTTCAATTTCAATAAATAAGTGAGAAGCTGTTATAAACGTCTCATGTCTGGAATTTATTTAAGTGGAACCAGGCATTAGTCATTTGTCATGAAGATGTCTTCTGTATGATTTAAAGGGAATGCTGTCAAATAGGAAAAGTAAACAAAAACAGAAACAGACAATAAATCTTTTTTGAATAAAAGGAATTTTCTGAATCAATGTGTGTACAATAAACACTGATTTCTATGGACAAAAGATACAAGATTTTTTTTCACATATTTTCCAAAAAAAAAAAAAAGCCAAACCTACATCTAAACTTTTCAGTCTTAGAAAACTCAAGCTGAGACTGTAGGTTGGTTCTTTGAAGATCCCTTACTATTTGATTAAAAAATATCTATATGCCACAGGGCTTGATATGTCCCATGTGTCCTATTTAGCATCTGCTGTGCATCCCAGTGCAGCCAGCAGTGGAAAACAAGTCACCAGAGGATAGGTTTGATGGGAAAAACAAAGCTATTGATGCACTAAAGCCGTCAGGCATATGAAAAATCCTCAGAATAAGTTCTTGCTGATTCAAGGCAACATCACAGCTTATTTTATCATAGCTGAAAGCTTCTTTTATTTCAAGGATAGCTTTTGTTTAAACCCAGGAGATATTGTGCACAATTACAATCTTTTTTTTTCTCTTCCCTTCTTATGGTGAATTGCCCTATTCTCTAATTTTTAAAACCTGTTACCATAGGTGCAGTTCTCAAAGAGAAAAAGTGTTGATGAAAAAACAAATGCAGGTAGTTAAATTGAAAGCTTTTATTCTATTGAACAAACAAAACTATCAGAGCTTTCTATAGAACAAACTGTACCACACAAATATTCATCCAACCAGTTATGGAGAGCTACATTTAGCAAACAGTCGTCATGACAATTTATCCATTGTTCTCTGTCCTCGGCCAACTAAACCATTTATTAGGAAGGTGTATTTTTGTAAACTGCTTTTCCCTCTAAATAAAATTGATGCTGGCAGCTTATCAAAAAGCACAGATTTTCTTCTAATGTCTCTTTGTTGAGCACTCCATCCTATATTTTGCAGTATTATAGATATTATATCTTTTTTAGTATTATTCATAGTGTGATATGACATTGTGCTGTCTTTTTCCAATTGTTGTGTTTTTCCCTTTGTAATTTAGAGTGCATGTTTTGGAAGTATTTCATTCAACAAAAATAATATCATATTCTTACAGAATGCTTCAGACTTGATGGGAGATTGTTTTTTATTGTTGTTTTAATATGATAGGACATTACTGTTGCATTTACCACCGTGGTGTTCATGACCATGTGATTTGGGTTCAAGCGTTCCATTAGGGGAATACAGGTACTATAGTGGAGAATAATGGCAGTTCAAGAAAACTAAACACGGCAATCAGCCACCTATAGACTCCAATTTGTAAAATTCAAAGCACAATTGTAAAACTTGCTGCATGTGATGAAGTTTAAAAATTTACCTATGCCATAGGATCATGGTCAAATTTATTCTGATTTCAGGAAGAAAGAGAAAGAAAAATAGTAAATTGCTTTGGTTGTCTCGCATTTAAATTCAGTTTAGCTGATTCCAATGAGTTTTCATGCAATGCCACATGGATGAATGGGGATATAAGAGCTGGATTGACTAGCTAAAATGCACAAAAGTTGCAGCATGCTAAAGCTCAATGATTGGATTTTACAGCGTGAATGTGTAGAGATCAATGTAATGAGCCTGCCTGTGTGCAGCTAGACACTCCAAGTGACTTGTATCAAACACACTAGTATAGAAGGGCAAACTGGTTTCATACAAATGTGGGAGAAACAACTCTGTCATGAATATGTATAGTTTTGCTAGTATTTTATATATAACACATAAACTAAGAAGGTATAAACACAGGTATACAAAACTTGGAGCAATGCAGAGTACTAAGATCCTCTCCTGGGATTCACGCTTGGCTCAGACACTGTAGGGACATACCTGGTGATCTAATTGGCTGAGGCTGTGGTGCTAACTGTGAAGAGACATCAGGAGACACAGATGCTGCAGAACCTCTTAGCTGAGACACTTGAACACATAGGCAGCAGATCACTGTAAACAGCCAGACTTGAAGCTGTAGCTGAAGCTGTGATTAAGAGCTGATTCCAGGCTGGAGACTTAAAGGAAAAATGATCTTAGCTTTGCAAAATAAAGCCTTAAGCAATGTTGCAACTGACATCAATGCATGAGCACTGCACTTTTGCAGTGCTTGCAATTTGTATGTATGTATGTATAATTTTATTTATAAAGTGCCACAAATTTATGCAGCGCTGTACAGTTCAACAACACAAATACTATACAGACATGGGAAAAGTGCATTACACAATACAAGTATAATATCACAAGGATATTTCACTTTAAGTGCCACGTTGTGGTTGACACAAGATGTTGGAGGTCGCTGCCCTGTAGAGCTTAAAGTCTAAATGGGAGGACGACTTACATACATGTATAGAAGGGTAATAAGAGCTGTACCAATGTGCCGAAACACAGGTCAATAAATACAATTATTAAACATAAATAACTAAATAAGGAAAAATATATGCATAAAAGTCAGTGGTAAATATCAGTGCTAGTGCTCCAGAAGGTAGGATTTTAGTTTGGTTTTAAAAGTACAGAGGGAAGGTTCCTGGTGAAGATAAAGGGGTATAGAATTCCAGATGCAGGGGGCAGAGAGAGAAAAGGGTTTGAGACGAGAAAGGGCAGTATTGGTGTGTGGCATGCAAAGCTGGTTACTGGGCAGTGAGGTAGCTCAGTGGGCAGTGTGGTGGCGGTTCAGTGGTTAACACTACTGCCTTGCAGCGGTGAGGTCCTAGGTTTAATTCAACCCTGGACTTCCTCTGCATTAAGCTTGTATGCTCTCCCTGCACCAAACATACATCTGTATGTGTGTGACTGAATAGAGAAACTAGATTGTAAGCTCCACGGGGCAAGGACTGAAGTGAATGATGAATCTCCTTAAAGCGTAATATCAGCACTATACAAATACAATCCAATACCAATACTTTGGGAGGAGCGCAGTTTGACATCACTGACATCACGCCAGGATAGGCTACTGAACCTGGAAGCACTGGGTTGATACACAACCTAGTGCTACTGGCTTTAGAGAATAACGAGCAGCAGACATGATCAGCTGCTCGTGATATTAATTGCATTGTCCATTCACCATTCCGCAAGTATTTATAAGATGACTATTTTAACGCTTTATCTGGATGTTTAAAATTTGAAGAGAATTTGTTATGACAATAGAAAGATCATCTCTTTTAAAATATGGTTTTGTCTCAGGGTCTAAATTTCATGTGGAATAGGTATTGTAGAATTCTTTGTTTTTGGCTTGCTGCCTACAGCTCAAGAGTTCCCTGTGGAGTGACAGCGTCACCAGTGTACTCTAACCTTTTATATAAACCTTAACTTAGATCCCATCTCATTGTGTTTTCTCAAGTACCAGTTGCTTATCACTCAACCAATTACTGCCAAAAACACTTACAGGGCTCTAGGAATTTTTTAAAGAAAATAGTGTAATATAAGGTTCAACACAGCATATCAAATGGTTACCTGTAACTTCCCAGCATTCAATACCACAGTGTAATATTTATCAGTTTTAACACAGCATATCAAATGGTTACCTGTAACTTCCCAGCATTCAGTACCGCAACAGATACCATAATTCACACAGCACAGGAGGCATTTGTTCCATCATATAGCACTATGGGTTCAATGGACTTGTCTAACCTGTCTCTGGTCTGTCGTCCGTAGTTCTCTGTATTTTCTGTTGGGTACTAATAGAAATATCACTCCTTATTAGGATATGTTTCCTTTCCGCTAATCCTTACTATCATCTATGATGAGCTTCGTTACAAGATCTAACTTGTCCCTATCCATTATGACCTATTGCATTAGCACATTTGCTCAAGTCTTATTAAAGAGGGAACCCCCTCCTTTACTCTTTTGGAAAGAGTTCACACTGGCGCATTCTCCTCTGTGTTTTTAAAAAGAAAGAGCACGGTGAAAAAACGCCAGCGCACTTACAGTGGTGTATTTTTGTATGTGCTTTTTACAAAAAATAGCATTGGGGGCAGTATTTCCATGTAAATCACCTCACTTGAGCATCATTTTTTCCTCATGTGTGAGCACTATTGTTCAGTTCTTATAGCTACTAATCCTGTTTCTTTTTTCACATTGCATTTTATGCGCTTAAAAAATGTGACACGAAGTGTCAGGGTGCATATTCCTCTCTATGAAACACTAGTGTGACATTGCATGAACGATACTCATTACTTTCAATGTTTTTTCACGACTGCTTATTTTTGGTGTTTTTTCGCCTGCGCTTTTTTAAAAGAAACAATGTGCATAATATGCCAGTGTGAACCCAGCCTTAAGGGGCAGGATGAGTTGTGTTACAATTCACAAACAGTAGAACTGTGTGGACGGGCGCAGTCAAATATTTGTATAGCCAGGACCATAGGGGTCTGAAATATCTAATTATCTGTCTAAAATCACTGAAATAACAATAAAAAGTATTGAATATTAAAGTAAATATAGGTGTTGGTAACTTGGGTTGCTTTCTACATTTGGTAAAACATGTGAAGAGTCCTAGCATAAAACCGCATATATTACTAAACATGCTCTAGCTTGCACTATTATAATTTTCATTTTACGATTGGAGTGCCTTTTATCTGAAATCAGAAGTAGTTTTTAGCAACTGATGTGTGGCTAGTATTTTATGGCATATGTTGGAAAGACAGGAGGCAAGACTCCAATCAATTTAATTTCCTCAGTTGTGGGATAAAGTTAAAGCATATGTGATTTTGCCAAATTCTTTAAAGCTGATTTTGTCATTTGAAGACAATGTACAAAGATACTGTATCTTGATGTTTTAAATGTAGTTTCTCCATCGAACTGCATGTCAATTTACTGGTTCTTCAAAGGTTGTCATAACACATTTTGCTGAAATGCTGCAAAGTTAAGTCTACTGCAAAATGGTAGATGATAAATCCAGTCCAGCTACATCTGTAGGTTCACTTAAGTGTCACCAGACAGTGAAACAGGGTTGGCAAAAAAATTTCAGGAAATTAATATGCAAATATTTAAAGACTTCTACAAATATAGGTAAGGGAATTTGGCAAATGATTTGAGCTAACAAGTTGTCATTGCTACTTATATGTGATAAAGCAAAGGGTACACTGTGTACCACACTATAAAAGTGTGGTACATTGGTGCTGCAGGAAATGGTGAATCAGTATACTTCTGTGGAGGAATTTCATTGCTGTACAATCAGTTATAAATATTGCCCTCATTTTCAGAATAATAGTTAGTGGATAAAACTGACAGGAATACTATACTTATGCTTGGCAGTTTAAAATGGTTTTCTTGTTTGTAGGGTGCAAGTAATAGAAATAAATAAATGGGGGTTGTTTGTATAATTTCTGGCATTACATTATTTTCAGTTTTCTGTTATGTTACTTTTCTTGAGTTTAAAATATTTTGGTTTAAGTTGTTAAAACGCATATTTGGCTAATCGCTGACCTGAAAGTAATACAGAATTCAACTTAGGCAGATTTGAGTAAGAACCATTTTTGTGCCAGTTTAAATGTTTTTGCTTAGTTTAAAATAGATTATTTTAGTGTTTTGTACCCCACAAAACACATGGCATTGAATAGGTTTAACTATCAGTCATATTGGGCATGCAGACTACAGATGGAGAACAGTGGATTTGGTCTATATTTGCCTTTCCATTTCCCCTTGGGGGGAAACTTCCTGTTCTCAACTGTTGTTAGATCTTACTTCACAAAGTCCCAACGACTCCATGAAGGAAAAAGTTGTACAAGTAGATTATTAGATGAATGATTCCATTCTAACCCACCTAACAAACATTAGCATTACCATTTAAACAACCAGTATCACCAAAAAATCAAAACTCCCTTTTAGATTGGCATGACAAATACAGCAAGAGACGGGTGACCCTATTGAATGTACCTGTTGGCTACAGACACTCTTTTCTCACACATACAGTAAGAGAGAAAGAAGAAAACAAACTCCCTCTCTCTGAAGACAGTGTGAGTGCTTCCTGGACAAATAGGAACTGAACAAACTTGTCTTGTTTAATGAATACATTTAAATATAAATTTAGGAGTCCTCACTAGTTGTCAAATTAGATATTTATGCCAAAGATTTAGCAAACCAAATAGGTTATTTGAGCTGGTCTATGAACCAAACCAAAAACAGCCAACTCACCTCATGTTTGTAACACAGACTCTATGACTACATTGTAAACCATGGAGATGTGCAATGCTCTTTCAGCTGTTTAAATGCTAAAAGTAATTGTGTGAATCCACTTGGTCACATTCAGTTCCTGAGGATGCCTGCTTGCCAAAAAAAGGATTAAAATCTGGTTTATTGCATGAGTGTGCTGAATTTCCATTTTCAGGTGTAGATGTTTAATTGCTTTCCTAATCGGGATGGAAGGACTAATAAGAATATAGAATCTAAAACTCAGAGCCTGAGGCAGCCTTGGAAACAGAGAAAAGAAATTAATAATAATAGAACAAAATTGCCATAGCTGCAAGGCAGCAGTCTGGAAAGCTGACATTCCATTACACCGTCTGTCTGCTGAATTCATTGAGCATCTGTACTCTAAATGGGTTCATTTTAAAGGGGTAAGTTCCATTCAGTAATGCAGGTCTGAGGAAATACAGAGGTGTGAAGATTTCGCACAAATACTGCAGTGCAATAACACACCTATAATTCTGATTGATTGATACAGACCCTGCAAATGGCATAACTGAGCTGTTCAACTGCTTGAGAAATGAGACAGATTTAAGAAAAAAAATAAGTGGATTTGCTTGAATTGTGTACACGACTTATTGTGTCTGTCAGAAGAGGCCACTTAATCACGTAAAGCCTTTGAGTGCATGTGCACTGTGTATCACACACACTTATATACATGCACAGGCAAACTCTTATAGACACACACTCACATACATACATGCACAAATGTTCACACATTCACATACCCACACTCTCTCTCACCCACACACATAGCAGTGGTTTCATATGCTTTCCGGATGTGCATTGTTATACAGGCTTCATATACTGGTCACTGTAAATTCATTGGTTACATGGAAAGCAACAAAGATGAAATACACAGGTTTAGCGTGTTGGATTTCTTCAAATCTCTTTAGATAATTTATGGAACAGTGTTTTATTACAAAGTATTTTTGTTTATGTTTAGTTGTCTGGGTATATCATCTGTTCAACATAAAACAAAGGCAGGTATTTTAATATCACACATCTTGTGATTAAAGCTATGGCAATTAAAAGTAGGATTCAGTTGTTTAATGTATGCTTTAACATTGTTAAAGGAACAGTTAAGTCATCAACAGTTGTCTGACTGCCTATTAGCCACTGTTAAATGAATGCATTTTGATTTATGTATTGTTCACTAATACCATGCTTTTTAATTTATAGCCAGTTTATCAGAATCCAGCATGTGTGCAACCTCACAGAGCTGCTGCCCACCTGCTTCTTTGTGATTGTTTATTTCAGAATTCTCAAGCCTGTGGTCATGACTTAATATCAAAAATAAATCTGCTGCAGATGAAATAGGTGAAAGGCTATAAATTCATAAGCACGGGAACCAGTAAGTAATAAATACGCCGAAAAGCATTTATTTAGCAGTGTTAATTAGATAGCGAATAACTATTAGAGGCTTAACCGTTCCTTTAATTTTATTATTGAACCTGACATTTTGTCATGTCACAAACTGATTTCCAGTTACTCCTCTTTTAATTTGGTTATGTTTAATAATTTGGTCAGACTTCAACATGGTCTATCTCAAAGTCTTTGCTTGTTTATTATGTATGTTAAAGGTAGCGACAAAAATGAGCACTCCCCTAGCATTTTCTATTTTATAACAGGAACACTATAGTCATAATGAATACTGTAAGATTTTTCTTCTTATTCATTATATAAATAAATCATTATATCTCCGGAGGGCTGTTTTGATGTGTAGAGTGCACCCTGGATAATTTGAAGCAATCTGGATTTTCAGCACTCAACTGATTGTCCAAGTGAGGCATAATTATATGTCTTTACAAGGTGTCATGGGGTTAGTTTGCATTGCAAAGTGACCTAATGAACCTGACTTTAGTATTCTGTCTACTTATTCACCTCCAGAGATGATACAGAATCACTTCTACATCTGTCATTAATTCATGGGATCGTATGTTTTTTTTCCTTTTCCATTGTATTGTTCGATCAAACTTATTTAAGACGACTAACCAATAGCATTGAATTGTAGTGTATATTATAATATTAAATTAGAATGCAGTATCTCAATTATGTGGCATAGATATAGCTAGATGCTAGAGTAAGTGTCTTGTTTCTTATAAGTTATTATAGAATATAATTTGAAAGTGAAATAATATACAAAATCCCAGGTATTTGTATCCATCCTTGGAAGAGAAAAGCACAGATTTAGCAGAATTTTTAAAGGTTCCAGACAGGCATTATGTTTTATATATGCAGTGACTCAAAGTATTATTTCAGCAGCAAAATAGCATTTCTGCTTGCAAAAAATAATTCTTCTGCTCTCAATTACATTTTGTTCAGTTGCACAAATGCTATTTCACTGGTGACATAAGGTTTCCTCTGGCACTAATATGAATGTTATAAATGCAAAGCACCACATCCATTTATAAATAGGCACCATACATCTCTCATACAATGTGCTGCTCATCTAAAATGCAATATTAATTATATGATATAAGTAAATGCATAGATGATTATTAAAATAATCATTTGTGTAATTTCAACTTTATAGGGTACTTGCACCTTTTTACATCTGATGCATTAAATGGTTACATTGATTTTCTAGTACTAATTCCTCCATCTGTATATTACAGAGATCAATATATTTAGGTAGTAAGCTCTACAAGGCAGGGACCTCCATCCTCTGCCTTGAATTTAAACAGTGATGAATCTTCATGATTGTATGCCTGTAATTTATTTCACAAATTTTTATCATTATTTTTAAAATCTGCAGAATCAAAAAGTTCGGTGAATAGTAGTGTTGAAAAGTGACAAAAAGTGGTAAAATAGGTCAAAATAATCGTTATAAATTCCCCCTAGCATTTTATCGTATTTAGAACTTGATGAGAGCATTACAATTTGTTCTTAAAGAGAGGTGTTTCATTCTGTCCCCATTTTAGATTTTTATAGGAAAATGGGAATAACGACACCTTTATTTGACTGTATTGCATTAACAGCAAAACTTGGTATCATACATACATCTGGTGGAATCCATTAATTATTTCTTTAGTGCAAAAATACAGACCACCAAGAATTTGAAGAAAGATTCCCTACATGAAATGTTTGCCACAAAAATCCACATTCATACAGATGACTATAACCACTAGTAATGTATTTGGTCAAAATAGCACCTGGGTAACTCTGCGCTGTCTCCCAGGGTAATAATAATAATAATATGCACTCCCAGTTGACATCCAGGTTGCATGACTGCTGCTTTTCTGCGTCCTGGTGGCCCAGCAGGTTTATCACTTACTTTAGCTGCTGCAGTTATTCCCAATGTGGTGTTACTTCCTGGATTGTGTGAATAGTGACATGGATATGGATGCTGGGATTGCACTTTAACCTGCCCCCAGACCAGGAAGAGAAGAGCAGAGACATGGAGGGAGAACCTCATGACATGGAGGCACTAATCCTTGCCTGCTGCAGTTCCCTGTACTGAATACTGACATGATTAACTGCAGTGACAACCTGTTCCCTTGCCTTCCTGACACTGCAGCACACTACAGTGAGGCTTCTGTGGATTACACTGCAGCACATTACAGTGAAGCTTCTGTGGATTACACTGCATCTGGAAGATTGCTGTTTCCCTTGGATTATAATAATAAAGCCGCAGTATCTGGATTATCTCCTTCCATGTGATATCAGCTGCATCACTGAAGACACATATTGGCGAAAGGAATCTACAAAGGGCCCGGACAGTAAATTGCATTATTTGGTGCCAATAAATATATATATTTTCTTTAGGGGTGCACACTTCTAATACTGTGGTTATATTGTCTATATCATACATATGTTATTTACTGTTACATTTATTTGATTGCATACCTATAAATATATATCTACCACTATTCAATTTCTATATAAAGTGTTTGGTTGCTTTTACTTGCAAAGTGTATTGTTCCTATTTGTTACCCTGTTAATCAGGTCCCAGGAAGAGTAATCATTATTAGTGTAATCCCTGTCCTGGGTGGAGGCACGCCAATAACTCTTACTCTTCCGCTCTCCCAAATTGTAAGTGGAGGCCAGGCTCCTGTTAGCACCATTTATTAAAAATAGACTTTGTCGCCATATTACTAAATAGGCTACATATGTCACAGTTTTAATCTTTACAATCATAACCTAAATTAAAGAGTCTTTAACTTGGTGAAGGTTCTAGGATAGTGCTTATTTTTACATTGTTATTTATGGTTGTATTTCCATTTTCCATAGTATAAGGGAAGAATTCTAATTGAAGTAAAAAAAAAAATGGTTGTTGATGATTTCTTTCACAGAAAGTCATATTAATAGCTAAGATATTTCAGAGGAAGGTGGGATCTTTGTCTAGGCAACCATTATAAAAAGGAGGCTACTAAGTTGTTAACAGGAAAGAGGAGAGACTGTTTTTTTAAAATAGTCTTATAAAAAAAAAATGTGTTGGACTGTTTGTCGTGAATAAATTGAATTCTCTAGTATGTCTCTGAGATGCTTCCTTAAAAAGTCATTTTCATTAGGCATCAATGTTTTATATTTAGCAGAAATAAGTACAAGAATTGGATATCCTTGCAGACTATGGAATATTATTTTCAGTTCAAACAGACATACAATTCATACATATACATTTAGTTACTTCAACAGTACTGCTGCAGTAGCTAGGATCCACTCCATCTTTGCTTTATTTTATTGTCCAGTTGGGTCCAGTTTGGACTAACAAAATCAGGTTCAATGAAGAAGACATCGATAACACCAGCTTAACAAAAATGAATGAAACTGATTTCCCAATGATACCAAACTGGGTGAAAGCACCTATAACCCATATATAGTCCCTAAATCTCCAGGTGAAGGGGAAGGTGTTCATGATGACACTAAAATGTGCAATTATAGACATGTACTGAACACAAACAAAGACTGCTCATGCATTTCTCTGTATTATTTCATACAGGGCCGTTCCTAGGCTAAATTTTACTCCGGGCGAGAGCTTAAAACTTGCGCCCCTCGTCCAGAGTGAAAATTTGTGCAAGCGGGGGTGCTAGCGGTCGGAGGTGAGAGCGCCCCTCCCCCCCGCTCGGCGCCCTGTGCTGTTACCCACCCTGCCCGCCCCTAGGAACGGCCCTGATTTCATACATTAGTAGCATTTAGCAAAAGGGCCTAGCTGCAAGCAGTCAATGCAAATAAGCACTGATTACAGTGAAAGCTGTGCTTCTCATAAAACTAATATTACCAAAATATCTGTTACACTATTACCCTTGTGCAAACCTAGAAATCAGTATATTTCAGATTAAAACGCTTATATTTGACTGTTGATTTTATAAGTATAGTATATAGTATATAATATATAATATAAGTAGTATATATATATATATAATTCATAAGTATACATTTTTTTGTGTGCCTATAATAAGAAACAAATATTATTTAAATTTCTTAAAAAAAGAAACTAAATCTTAAAAAAAAAAAAACTCAGAGATTGGTCTTTATTGGCAATAATATATGAAGTTATCTGTTATAATACCACACATGTGGTGTCTTTTTAAGACCCTTGCACACTGTTTCATGTCATATGGATGCAAAAGATTTAAATAGATTACTGTTCTTTAAATATTGCAATTGACTGAAGGTTCTGGTTTTGTATCGCCAAACAGCTTGTGGAACTGTCCCAGTCATTCACTTAATTTAAAATTCAATATAATTAAAAATACGCAATTGGAACAATTTCAACTTTTAACACAATGTTTGCAAAATGACAAAAAAAAAATAGAAAATGACAACAACTGAAAAACAGGCTTCAGCCTTGGAACATTCACTGACTTATGCCTTTGGAGTTTAGGTATGTTTATTTTTAAAGGGGAAGTTCAGGCAGGAACAAAAAAAACCTGAGGCTGCGAAGAAAATCACTAAAACTGAAACAGCTGTTGATGTCAATTATAAAAAAAAAAA
>JAKJJM010036521.1:0-18922 GCA_021901965.1 Pipa carvalhoi
CATTATTGCCAGGAGTCTTATAAGGGGCCCGCGATCTATGACACATTTGGGGGCCCAATTTATTATAAGAAAAGTTCGAAGGGGGCCCAGACATTTTGGCTGTAATGGGGCCCCAAAATTCCTGATGGCGGCCCTGGTCAAAGGAGCGAATGGGACTAGCTGTACTGCTCCTAAATCACCCATTTAATTTCGCCACATCAGAGTGGCGAATTCGGGAGCTGATGGCAGGGCTCTGCATTCTACTTTTATCTGACTGACTACACTGCTGTCTGCTTGTTTGACAAGTCTATTCGCCACTTAATCAATAATAAAAAGTAAATTTGCAACTATTTTGGAGATATGACTCAAATTTTAACAAGGTGAATTTGACAGGTGAATTCACCCTTTAGTCAGTCAGGCCCCTAGAATTCATACAGACTCCATTATATTTGTAACCTGGTAGGCAATATGTTTCTCAACGTGCAACCATGCCGATGCAAATACTTTTTTGTTGGCAGTCACTTTGGGGATCCTCCTGATCCACCCTAAAGGCCATCTTTGCACATGTTATAAGGCAAATCATATGGAATATGCTACAGCTACAAAGCAAGAGAAACTTCTTCTGACTCCAGTGGTGTAAATGTCGTCTCAATAAACATCTTCTGAAATCTGTCACTTAAATAAATAGGCAATTTAAAATATGAAATACACAGGGGAATCTTGGTTAGTCATTTTATTGACAAACCAGGTGTATGTCACCCCCAAATAATAATTGATTTAAGAAAAAATCTGACTAGATCACAGCTGCCCACTGCAAACAAGAAATACATAACCCGTGTAGCCAGTTGAATCACATAAGTGTGTATCCATCTTGTTTATTGTAGTTACTTAGGAATCCATTTTATTTAACTGGGGTAGATTAAACATAAATAAATGATTCATGCTACAAAATAGCCATGTTGCTTTCTATACTTTGAATGAGGGGTTGTGTTCTTTGCTTTATGGTAAGGCTGCAGTAAACCTTAGCAGGATATTTCTAAAGAATTAGAATGTTGCCAGTGCAAAAGAACAGTTGCCTCTCAGCAATTTAAAAACAGCCTGTGCATTTCTAGACATGAAAACCTTCGCAGAACTATTTATGGATGTTGCACAATTCTATGGACTACTTAAGCTTGAGTTTTCTTTGAAATTGCTGACAGGCATTTACCATTATTGCATCATGAGGATCCTCTAATTGTTTTATTTATTTTATTTGCAAACCATCCGCACAGCTTTAATGTATATACACATAAGACACATGCAAACTTATTCTGTGACACATCTTTTACTAGCAAAATGCTTCCTGACCAAGTACAGTGGGACCTTGTCCTTTTGCTTAGCTGTGTGTTCAAGAACTTGCCCTGCATAAACAGCACGTTCTTGCACAATACTCTGAACTCAGCCACCATTCCTTCAGAGTTAAGCTATGCTAACTGTAATTACATACTGCCACAGGGCTATACTGCTGTCAGCTTTTATAATGAGCCACATAAATATACTCTCTTTAGACAGTATACCATTTATGAAGTTAAATATTCTATAATATCCACATTAGGCAGTCACCAAGTGATCTAGAACAGGATAAACAAGACATTAGAATATTATTTAAATTGGGCCTGTCAGGGTCACTTAGAAACATTTGATAGGAATAGAACAAACAATTACCAGGGTACAATCACCTATTTGGGGAAGTATAGATTTCAACTACCTTAATAGGATCCCTTCTCATTTATAATTTGAGGGATTATGGGGGTTATTTATTAAAGGGCGAACAGTCATATAAAGGCTCCAATTTGCGTCCTTTTGCGATTTTAACAAACTCTGAAATGTGATGAATTCGCTGCCTATTTGGATGCTTATGACAATCGTGGACTTACGGAGTTCTTTGCATCACTTTGTGTGCATGTGCACAGGTAATTTGGCTATCCAGCAAGCGATGGAGTCTGTCAAAGGAGCAAATTCCCCAAGGTGTACTGCTCCGAATTCACCCATTTGACCTCACCACATCAGAGTGATGTATTAGGGGGTTGATGGTAGGGCTCCAGTGTTGTATAAGGCGACTGTTTAGTCAAAAGTGACAATAAATCCTGCGACAAACTGACAGCATGAACTAGGGACAAGGTGACATAGAAATGAATGTATTATTCACTTATATACAGTTAGTGGGACATTGTAAGGATGATGTTACTGCCCTTCACTGGGGGAATTTGCCTCACTTCACATGATTCTGCATCCCACTATTGTCCAACTGACTATGCCACACTATGCATCCAACAGCGTCTGCCACTGTCCACTTGTTTGACAAGTCTATCAGCTGTTTCATGAATAAGGTGAAGTGAATTTGTGTCTTTCTGATCATAGTGACATGAATAGATGCAAAGCCACTATGCTAGGTAAATTCACCTTTTAATAAATAACCCCCACAATTTGAAGAACATACTGACTTCTCCCTTGTGCCTGTGACTCTTCAACTCAGCTTAAGGTTGGGTGGAAGGGCTTAGGGAAATCAAAGGAAAGTATAATTTTATTATTGCATTGTGAGCTGAATGATTTTAGTATTCAGCTCAGCCTAATCTCTACTACCTAACAAAGTCTAGTTTCTAAGTGAACCTAACAGGTCTATTTTAATGCAATAAACTCCTTCTGGGAAAAGTCTTGAGGTGCTTTAAAAGGGTTTAGACTCTGGTATCATCTGCCATTTCATATCATATCCAAGACCGCCAACAGGGGGTAATGCTGTGGGGGGGGGGGTTCAACCTGCTCAGTCAACCAGGGAGATCCAACCATAGGTCATTTGTAGGCTTCTGAATGCTGTCTAATAAAATTAATTGCTTACTGGGCACTGAGCAGTGTAACTCATCAGTTTGCAGTATTAATGGTTGTTTAAAAATATGGAAGGGGGCCCCATTTGTGAGGTTGTGTGGGTAGGCATGATTTCTGATGGTATGTTGTAGACAATGGTGTTCTAAGACAGTTTCCAATTAGTCTTTGATTTTTAGAATTTCTTCCTATTATCCCTCTTCATGTCAGTACATAAAATCAGCTCCAGGTTGTTGCAGCCAAAGAACATTTTTACACCATTGCAGATTGGAACAAAAAGTTAGATCATTCAAACTCAAAAAGAAAGAACAATTGCAAATGAACTTATAAAGGTGCAAAACATTCCATTTAAAAATATGTTTAATGTTGAGGAAAAGGAAGGCATTTAATTTAGTTGTAATCCACACCAACTTGTTATGATATGCAGGGCTGCCATCAGGTGGTAATGTTTTATTTATAATACTGTATAGTCAGATTGAAACACCCATAAGAATTCTAATGTCAGTCTTTAAGCTAACAGCTACCAGTTTTACCATAAAAAATAATATAGCCCCCCCATCACCTGACATATAGGGCTCCCTGCCAAGCATTTGTTTTACCATTTCAAGTTACACAAAGCCCAGTTAGTTAGTTTGACTGACAGATTTACCCCCTCAAGTTAGTTGATCTGGCTTGGTCTCCTACAGTAGTAACCCCCTTTTTCCCTTGATGGCATCCAAGATGGCTACTGCAAAAAGCAATTGGCCTTCTGGAAACTGCAGAATAATAATTGCAAAAAGTTTTATTAGGTCATAGTCAAGCCTCTTGGAAGATTTCATTGTCTATTTTCACAACGAATTTTGCAAAACTCTTAAAGTTAACTGTTGTAATTTCTCAGTTAAAATGCTAACTTATTATAACATCATTATACGCAGCAACTGGAATTCTATCCTGACACTTTGATGCGTCAGGGTCTGTTTGCACAAATTTGATTTTGTATCCTGTCTGTTAAATCAGCTGCAGGTGCACTGAATATTCTAATCAGCATAGTTGGGGATAAACTGTGAAATGGAGGTTTTACAGTAATGCCTTTTTAAATATGATAAATAAAATATATACAATATGTATAAACTATTTATGTTACAAACATATGTAACACACCATAAACATGTGTTTTAGGCATATTAATTCAGAGTTTAGTGCTCCTTTAATACTAATGCATGATTCCTATAGAGCTATGGACAAAAATGATTAAATGCTTGCTAAAGAATAATTAATATTTGCATGAGTCCTCCTGCAACATTTACAATTCAGAGATTTTTCCGTAATATACATAGATAAATGAACAAACCTTTAAGCACTGTAGACATAGGAGAGTCGGGAATTTAGTCCATGGGAAGATTTCTTGCTTTAGTTTCCACAATGTCCCTGAGAGAAGCAGAATTATTGACCTAAGCTGCTGCACTTTGTTCAGTTGCTACTGCAGTGATCAGCTGCTCCTGTCAATTGTAAACTCCTCAGCCAGAAGCTGAAATAGACCCTTAGATCATGGCAGTTTGGGGGAAACATAAATCCAGAAGAGAAATTGTCAGTGAAGCAGCAAAAGCACATCTTGTTTCTGCAGTGCTTTTGACAGAACTTCAGTAGTCAACAACTCCCTGCTGAGCCCTTGTGAAAAGTATTTTTCTGTCTATGCTCACTCCCATGAAGTCGTCATTTCCTCATATCAACTGTTTGTCCCTCCTTACTCCACCTGGAGAACTTAAAGTACAGAAATTTCTTCACAGCAACAGAAATCGCTGCCCTGTTGCCTTCGACTGCTTGAGTTGCACCTTGCTGTTGCATTAGCACTGCAGTATATCTCTATGTTGAAACAGAGAAATTAGGTCACAATTTAATGTTATCTTCAACTGAGTTTAAATTCATTTTATTCATCCTCTTGAACCCTTTGAATATGAAGGGAATAATATTAATATAGCCTCACACTCCCTCCAAAGTGCAGGGAGGGATAATGAGCTTTGTATGAGCTCCTATTTCCTCCTTATCCTTCTTGTCATCTCGGGCATGTTTAATAATTTATTACACAAAGGGTAGGGAACTGGGTGGGGAAAACTGACTGCAAAGGATCACAATTTCACTGACAGGCAAAAACTCAATATTGCGTAAAACAGTTTTACCTTGCACATTTTTTTAAACACTCTTTTAAATATTTTAAAGTTTAAAAGAGTGTTTAAAAAAATGTGCAAGGTAAAAATTCATTTGTAAATATTGAAAGACAAAACATTTTTGAACAGGTTTCTGAGCTATATTAAGCAGTATGAGGTAGTCTAAAGAAAACTGCAATCATTTTTATCTCCACAAAAACATTATGATTGCCAATGCTGGAACAAGTTTCAATGACACCCAAGGCATAGATGCCAAAATATGCCGCCATCGACAGTTCCCAGGGAAAAGTGCCCCCTACTGTACAGCAGTGTCCTCCCCTATTGTACCTGATACAATGCCGCAGCTCCTCCTCCATAGCATCCCATACAGTGCTGCAGTTCCTCCCCTTAGTGTTACATATTGTAGTGCAGCAATTCCCCCCTTTAGCACCCCATACAGTGCAGTGTAACAGTTTTCCTCCCATAGTACTAAAAACAGCGCAGCAGTTCTCCCCCAATAGTGACCCATAAAGGCAGTGGTTTTCCTGCTAACAGCCTGCAGCCCTATACTGCAGTGCAGCAGATGCACTCAATGCCAACCTTGAGAGTGCTGCTGCAGTCTGACATTTCTCTACCATTACTTCCTTAGGTCAGGCTTTACTATTGAGCAGGCAGCTCCATTATCTATAAGCTGCTTCAGGATTGGAGCATTCTGCCCAATCCCTAAGCAGCTTACAGATAAGGGCGCAACATAGTGAAATGCTACTTAGATTAAATAAAATACATTTATACTTTAAATTATGTTTTCCTATTTAATAAGCATTGTTGCTAAAACAGCTTTTTTTTGTAGATTCAGTTCTTGCATGTGCCATTGTATCACTGAAATGCTGTAGCTTAAGGCTGTAGTATTATACTGTTGCTATGGGCCTCATTGTCAAAAAGGGTGAAATCACCTGTAGAATTCACCTCGCTACAATTCGAGTCGCATGGCCAAAATAAATGAGAATTCACTTCTCACTGTTGACTAAGCGGAGAATACACTTGACAAACAAACGGACATCTGCGATTGCTGTCACATGCATAATGTGGCGTAGTCAGTTGGATAGAAGTAGGATGAGAAGTCATGTGGAGTGATACAAATTCAACAAGTGAAGGTCAGTGACTTCAGTCTCATCATATCCCACTAACTGTATTCTGTGAATATTCTATCTATTTACCTTGTCCCTACATCATGTTGTCATTTAGGGGGTCATTCCGGGAGGTCCGAATTTTCCGTACCGAATTCACTCCCATATATACATCAGTTGATGTTTATTAGTTCTTCTGTTTAATTTCAAATGTTGTGCACCTGTGTTGCCATGTTTCAGAAATTACAAAAGTTTCACCATGCTAAATTTCATGATGTAATATAAGGTATTTCTGGGTATATTTATCATAGAGTAAATTTGCCACACTAAGGGCCTTATCCACTAAAGCAGCGGTTCTCATCCTTTTGTTGAGCGTGACCCCCGCGGTGACGTCATTGTGGGGGGTGTGCAGTGTCACGTGATGATGTTCGGCCGCAACGTATGCGCGTCAAGTGATGGAGCTCAGCAGTGGTTCACAACCCCTGTGAGACGGTCGTTTGACCCCCAACGGGGTCGTGACCCACAGGTTGAGAACCACTGCACTAAAGGATGAATTCACCTTCTACAATTCAAGTCACGTCATGGAAATAGTCCCAAATTCACTTCTCCTTATTGACGAAGCTGTGGATAGATTTGTGAAACCCCCTCTTCTAGCCTTGGGTATATATTCTCTGCAGGCTGGCTATTCCATTGCCTGTTTATAGGTTCTGTTCCTGAATCCTGTTATCCTGTCTGGTAGCCTGAATCCTGTTATCCTGTCTGGTAGCCTGAATCCTGTTATTCTGTCTGGTATCCTGAATCCTGTTATCCTGTCTGGTATCCTGCATCCAGTATCCTGCCTGCCTGTCTGCCTTCCTATCTCCAGAAGTGCCCTCCTACTCCTCTGTCACCATTTTAGCACCACTAGTGGGTGGCTCCCCCAGGGGCCGCGACCAGGGGATCCCCTTGCGGCAAAGGCCATACCTCCTTGCGGGGGTTAAGGGTGAAGACCGGGGGTCCCTTAGACTCCGCGCCTTGGGTGGGGCTAGCGTCAAACCTGCTGTGGTGTCCTGCACCTTAAGTTATCATTACAAACTGTTCATAAGTGAATAATACATCTGTGAAGAAATAGACTTATACCACACCAGAGCCCTGCCATCAACCCCCCAATTTGCCACTCTGATGTGGTGAAGTCAAGCAGTTGAAGCACTACACCTTGTCAAATTCACAACTACAACAGACTCTGCCACTTGGTCAACAGTTGAAGTACCTGTGCACGTGGATGCAAAGTGCTCTGTAAGATCATGACTATCATAGTCACCCAAATTAAATGTGTATTCACCACATCGCAGAGTTTGCTCAATAAGCAAACATGGGGAAGTGGCAATCAAATGCTAATTCAGAGCAATATGCAACATTTCATCCTTTAGTCAATAAGGCCCCAAATGAGATTGTATTGGCACTTGGTTGCCACATTGCTTGCCTGAGTCACTTAATTCACCATTTAAATTTGGGGAAGTCAAATCTGTGTATTCATGCCAGTATGCATTGGATGAATTGTCACTTCAACACATGATGAATACCCAAAGCGTTGTCACATTTACAGTGAATAGATGCAAAGTGATGCGTAAAGAACTCTTCTAAATATGAGAATCTGGAGAAATAGATGATTGTTGCAAATTGAGGGCCTTATTGACTAAAGGCTTAATTCGAATTTATTTGCCACTTTCCCATGCTCACTTATTGCTCAAACTCTGCGATGAGGTGAATACGCAATCAATACTTCTACTATTGATTAAGCAGCGGATTGTGTCAAAGGAGCAAATCCAACTAGATATACTTCACTGAGTTCACCCTTTTAACTTTGCCACATCTGAGTGGTGAATTGGGGAGCTGATGGCAGGGCGCTGCATTCTGTTTCTATCTGACTACACCTCACAACGCATCTGGCATTGATTGCCGCTGTCTGCATGTTCGACAAGTCTATAACGAGAAGTTAATTTGTGACTATTTTGACGATGCAACTCAAATTGTAGTCAATCAGGGCCTGACACATCTACATGACAATTCACACTTTGATAATGTCCCTTAGTCATAAGATAAAATCCGTTATAGACAGAAGCCTTAGTTAATTCTTTATTTCATCATTGTTCCACACAGTAAGTATGCTTTATCTGTGTCACGGGGACTGTTTATGGAGAAATCATGACCATGAAATTAATAAAGGACATGCAGATAAAGTATCTTCTGTAAACATTATAACATTTATACAAGTATTTGGTAAAAACATAACATTTAACTACAAAGAAATATAAAGGAAGGATTTCCCTTCTAAGATGTAAGTGGATGCCACCATATTAAACAAGATCTTCCAGCTTTTATTTTATTTAGTAATAGTTTCATTGAGATTTGTTGACAGAATACAAATGAATGGAAAAACTACAGTACAGTTTCCACTGATCTCCAGTCTGGGGAAATATATTTTAATGACAATATTTTAAACTCCGTATAATACTGAGCTGCTACAAATTAGTCAGCATGCTACAATACTAAACCTTGATTTTCTGTCTGATAAACAAAGACCTTCTAAACGATTGGTGACCAACAAACATGGTTACCTTTTATGGAGCTTGATTCTGAACATTCCTGAAAACATTGGGTAAAAAATGATTTCCTTCATCTTAAACCCTTTTGTACCAAATATGCAGACCTGTGGGCCTCCAGTAATTGTTCAGCTATTACTATTAGTGACTGAGGATTATGGGAGTTCCTCAGGAGTGTAACAATAAAGGTTGCAGCAGTTGCAACTTGGTTTGAGCTCCCAGGGGGCCCAACAGCGCCTATACCCACTGCCTCTCTGAATCCTGATAAGTCAGCTTAATTTGTCCCAAGGGAGGTATGGAAGGGGGCAGTGGTAGGTTGAAGAGGAGGTCTTGTTGCCGATCCTGGCATTGTGTAGTTCCACCACTGGAGTTGCTGTTCAGGTTACTCATTCTGAATGCTAGGTTTTAAGGATTAATACAGTTATACTATATTTCCCGCCTATTCTGTGCCTTTATTACTTTTTCCAGGTTTTCAGTGCACTGCACTGAAGTGCATGAAGCGCGTCCACGACTATTTCAGTGGCGCGCCTCATGCATTTAGCGGAAATGTCTTCGTAAAGGCATTTTTGCAGGCATTCAGACAATGGAGAATCTGGCCCTTAATCTCTACTTCCCCATGTTTGCTTATTGAGCAAACCTGATGTGGCGAATACGCATCTAATTGCAGTGACTATAATAATCGCGGATATACAGAGCTTTTTAGATCACATGCTCATGCACAGTTTCTTCATTTATTCAGCAAGTGGCAGAATCAGTGGCAGTTGCGAATTTGACGAGGCATAGTGCTCCAAATTCACCTTTTTGACTTTGTCACATCAGAGTGGCGAATTGGGGCTCCAGTGTGGCATAAGGCAACTATTTCTTCAAAAGTGACAATGGCGACTGTGACTAAATTTGTCTACAACTAAACTTGAACTAGAGACAAGATGACATAGAAATAGATGTATGATTCACTGATATACAGTTAGTGGGATATAGTGAGGATGATGTCACTGCACTTCACTGGAGGAATTCACATCAATTTGCATCCTACTTCTTTCTATTCGATTGACTTTGCCACACTACACAAATCTATCCACAGCTTCATAAATAATAAGTGAATTTGCGACTTGAATTGTAGCGAAGTGAATTCAACAGGTGAATTCAGACACATTGTCTAGGGGTCATATTTATCAAGTGGGTGAAAATGTCATTTTTCCTGGGAAAAAAGGAAACATTTAATTGTCAAAATCTTCAAAATCAACTACAATGAAAATGTTGTTATTGAAAAAGGGTAAATGATAAAATGATAAAATGATATTTTACTATGCCACCAATATCAGTTCTAATTAGAGATGAGTGCAGGGCTGTATTTCTAAAAAAAAAATGTCATCCTCCACTACTTTACCCCCTTAAGAGAGACTGGATTTGAATTGAGGTGCAGGCAATTTAGTACTGCTGATGGACCACGTGACCCAGCACCGAGTCAAGCTGGGTTGGCAGCCTGGTTTGACGCTGCAGAAAACCAAGTGGTTCATATTTGATGAAATCCAACATTGTTGATCACAAGTGAATAAAATACCTGTGATAAATATTTTGCCCAGGGTTTACATACCCTTTTATTTCATTGTAGACTGTGTTGGACATGTCACATGGTGCCTTAGCAGCTGAAAAATGTGAGCCTGTGACTTCCTCCATAAGTTTTTTTTTTTAAGTAAAAAGATTTGAAAAGCACAACAGAGACAGTGCATGGGACAATCTTCGATTGTAAAGGAATAATCTGGCTCCACATGTGCAGTAATGGCATGCACCAAGAGCTCATTGGGGTGGGGGGCTAAAGAAATGCCACTGAACATTAACAAAGCTCAATCATCCTTTTATTTTCTAAAGTAGTCCATGGAAAACAGATCAAAACAAGGGGAATTCATAAAAGAGACAAATGTTTACAGAGTTATAGCAACCCATAGGAAAGCTAGAAGTACACAAATCTAAGTGGCTTATTCTTGAAAGTCCGAACAGACGCATAAAGGTTAGAATTCGCTTCTATGGGCGAAAGTTATTAAGAGCGCAAAGAGTCGATTGAGTCTTTGCGGTCTTAATCGGGCGAGAATTCTCGCGATGGCATTGGGCGAGATCTGGATTGCGCTCCTCCGCAATCGAGATCTTTTGCCCAAAAGTTTTTAGCCATAGGACTTATGCAGAGGAGCGCAATCGAGATCCCCACCAAGTGCTGTCGCGAGAATTCTCGGCCGAGAATTCTCACGCTATTAAGACCGCAAAGACTCAATCGAGTCTTTGCGCTCTTAATAACTTTCGCCCTATTTGTCACTTCCCAATCTTCATGTTTTTATCAAACTCTGTGGTGTGGCAAATTTGCGACCAATTCAGGTGCTTACAACAGCTGCAAACTTACGGAGCACTATTCATTAAGCGTTGGAGTCTGAAAAAGTAACAAATTTGGCAAGGTGGTCTGTGGTTAATCCACCAGTTTTACTTCACTAAATCAAAGTGGCGAATTACGGGGTTGATGACCAGGCTCCTATTGTTTGACTGAATATGTAGCACTATGCAAGAAATTGCATCCGACACCATTCTTCTCTTCGCTATGGGAATATGCCTCTTACTGAATAAGGAGTAGAGAATTTGCAACTATCGGAGCATCCAAACATCATTTATTGTTTTATATCGATCATGAGTCATACACAGAACTGTTTTTGAGTGACTTGTTCAAAATCAAACTGATCAACCATTTTCAGATAAAAATCTCTCCGTGCATGTCCACCCAAAGGTTGGCATAGCTTTATAACATGCACAATTTTATGCTTTTGTGTGGGGAAGTAAAACTGGAAGTTTTCCTCTGGTGCCTTTCCTATTAACATTCATTAACAGCCATATATTATAAACTGTACACAGGACCACACAACCCACCCACCCATACTCACACGCCCACACATGAATTTTTAGCAGGAGTTTCTCAAAGCTGTTGAATACTGTGTAATCGCAAGTAAGTGGGCTGGTGACTCTAATGAAACACCATGTACAAAACTCCAACGCACAAAATAAGGAATGATTTCCAAATAAGCAGTATGTTCTCAGATGCAAACCTGTCTCTTAAATCTTTTCGCTTTAATACGGCAGCTGTGCACCCTGTGACAAATGTGAAAATACATTAGGGCCAGATTTTATTAAGGAGAAGTTATGTATCTGATGGCTCTTATCTTTGTGTTAGCCGTCCTGGGCTGTGAATTTTACTGTGCAGGCTTTTTAACATGTGCAAGTCCCCTACGTGGGTTCCTGATTGATTTTCCATGTGTGAATTTAACCAAAATTAACTCCTGTCTGTCCTAATCTTTGGCTTGTTTCCAGTTTATGGGGTGGACCTTGTACAGAGAGGTGGCAGAAGTTAGTGTATTTAAATGTAAGGTTCTGCGCATGGGCCACCATAATAAGCATGCAGCACATAAACTGAGTGGCATTAATTTAGGCATGGATTGGAAAGGGAAGCATAATAGTCAGCAAGCTTGATAAATATAATCATATAATCTATATCATTAATATATTAAATATTCACAAGATCATGACAAGGATTTGTCAAATGCACTATCTTCCAAAAGATTATGTAGATGATACCTACTGAAACTGGAATTGAAGTTTTACAATCAGCAGAAAAAAGCATTCTTTACTACCAAGGCAAAAGTAGTGAAGACTGATTGTTTGGGGTGGATTCTTTTCTAGGAAAAAATGTTTGATCAGTTGAGTCAAGAACATGATTTGATTGCCAAAATCCTGCAAGTTTGAACTGGCAGCTAATCTGCCTGAAATTATTTTCACCTTCTATTCGGTCAAGATGGAGTTGGGTTTACAAAGGTTGAAATGATGGACTTAATGTTTTTTTACTACTTCCAAAATGTCACAGATATCAAACGTGGCAGGTAGGGAGGAGTAGGAGGTAGCGGCCAAACAGACAAGACTACAATTCTGTCCCACAGTGGCCTTAGTGCTTGCTAGTCCTAAGGCACAAAGTCTAAGAAGCCCCTGGTCTTCACACTTAACCCTGCAAGGGAGTATGGCCTTTGCTGTGAGGAAGCTTCCAGGTAACAGCCCCTGGAAAACCAGGCAAGAGGAGGAATCGTAATCATAAGTCAAAGCAGAGATTAGGGCAGGCGGCAATGTAGAATAGTCGAGGAATCCAAATCAAATGTCAAGGCAGGCAGAAGACAAGCAAAATCGAGGAAAGAGGGCTTGAGTATAACTTCACACCCAGGAACAACAAGAGTAGTCCAATAATTTGGCGCAGAAGCTAGGAACAGATTGATTTTTAGAGGTAAACTGATGGGAATGCGACCATAGCAGTAGCATGATGACATAGAAGGCTACTGACACATATACGTGATGACGTATACGGCTACTGTCGTGTATACATGATGACGTATACGGCTACTGTCGTGTATACATGATGACATAGACGGCTACTGATGCACATATGTGATGACGTAGATGGCTGCAGACACCGATGCCAATCTGCCGAAAGATGGTAATGGAGAGGCTGGTGAGTGCAACTCCTGACACAAAACTAACCTCTAGGAAGCAGCCACCATATCTGCTGCTTCCTATTTGGAATAACTTGTCATTCATGCCCCAGGTGATAATTTGGAGATTTGGATCCTTGTTGGGGATTTCTAGCTTAATTTGTTGTTTTTTGACTTTGCAATTTTGACTCCAAGAGGGCTAAAGTGGTATATATAATTGCCATATGGAGAGATAGCTCCTTGGCCAGGGCTTTTACCCCTCTTTGAGATGGAAGGTCCACTGATGAATCTTCGGTCTCTCCAAATTTCGAATTTTTGATTTTTTGAATAGGACCTTATCACCTCTTTACATGCCAAGGTTTATGAACTGTTGAGCACTATTCTACATTTTTATGTGCTATTGCTACTAAAGCTTACTTGAACAATGAAACATTTCATTCTGCCTTTTGGCAAGGCTTTGTCAGATAAATTGATAAATGAACGCTCAGCTAGAGACCCCCCTCCCCCCCCACCTTCCTTCAAAAATCTTTCTGGTACTGTATGGATTTATGCCATTGTGAGATTATATAAAAAAGGGAAATTTCTAAGACTAAACTAGCTCAATACATGCACCTAAGTTGTCTTTTACTGTCAGTGGGAAGCCCATGCAGTTGTAAGCCACACAAGTTCCCCCCCATAGACAAAATTCAGAGCTATATCTCTACTGCAAGAACAAAAAGAAAACCCCCAGCACAATGCACTCCTTAGTATCAAATCTTTATTGGTTATCACAAAGATTAAAAACAATTAAAACAATATGGACTCCACATGTGTCCTTTAATACATACATAAACCCCCACCTTTTAATCCTGCCTTATTTTATATATCTGTCACAATGAATATGATTGAGTTCTCCTGAAATGCTTCTAAGATATTATACAAAGCCGGTACCTTTGTTTTATGCTGAGAGCCGCTGCTTATGGCAACCAATAGGAGATTGTGATTATCGGGAACTAGGAAGTAATATGCACACCAGTAGCCATTCAATGCTTATTTTGAGGGTATTTAAACATGGGGTATTCATTGAGAATGAGCTGCTGGAAGAACTCTAATTTTTGGGGGCGAAAAGTGTCCAGCTTGGGTCTTTCCCCCTCCTTTCCTGCCATGGGGATTATGTGGGGGACATTCTGTAAAGTGAGAATTTCACTGTCAAATTCGCAGACAGTGGATTCCCATTATAAAGTTGCGACCTCGACAATTCTCCCATTATAAAATCACGACCGACAATTTTTTTAAAGTTCCAGCTCTGACAATTCCTTTGTAAAGTCGCGACTGCAACAAAATTTTCATTATAAAACCGCAACTGTGACAGTAGCAGTCTATTGTGACTATCTTTAGCTGGCGAATTCTGACTTTTTCACTACAATTCAGACTTTACGGAATGACCCCCTATGTGACTGGAATGCTTTTTTGTAAGTAGTTACATACCAGTGCTTTTACATATGGATTTCAGCTTATACATTATTATATATTAATCAGCTGAGTGATACAGATGTATTATGCATTAGGGACTTATAAAATGTACCTTATACCTATTCTGGTTATTGTATATTTTTACTAACAGCATTTCCACTTGCCTGTAATACAAAGGTACTGGCTTTGTTTGATATCCCAGTGAACAAAAAGACAATTTTCGAGCTCCTGTCCTGATAAACTAGAAAATTCCATTGCCTAGGAAAAGTTCTCACACAATCTAGTTTCATCAAGCCTTTCTTGTCAATCTGCTGTGATTCACAAACTAGCTTTTGTAGACTTGGAGGTTGCAGACAACTTTAGCAGCCTCAGCCAATTAAATGCTTGTAGTTGGTGTGTCATGCTATGAACATTAATTTTGGCAATCATCATTTCAGCCATGGGCGTGCACATCCCTATATATAAGGGGGGGGGGGCTGGGGCATGATGCATTGAGCCAAATCACCCTCTGACCTGCCCCAGTGCATCTGGAGATTAAGATTTGTTTAGTGTGTTCCCAGGATTACTGTAAGTGACTGGTTTATTATGCTGCACTACTATAATCTTTCTACATTACAGTTCTGCTGATCCAAGTATCTGCCAGAGTTTCCATGTGAGTCAATCCAGCTGCCACCGGTTAACCTGAGGGCCATGACCTGGGAGGTGCCTGCTGCAAAGGCCATATCCCCTTGTGGGAGTTTCAGGGTGAAGACCTGGCCCTCCTTAGACTCCGCGCCTCAGTGTTAACCAGCACCAACTCTCGCTGTGGTACAGAGGATCCACCATTACTCCTTGTGCACCTTATTCCTGAGTGTCCTGAATCTGCACCTGTTTGTACACCTGGCCCTTCCAAGTGGTGTACTAACTTGTTCCTGTGTATCTAGTTCCTGTATCTGCACCTGTTTGTATACCTAACCTTTCCAAGTGGTGTACAACCTTGTTCATGTGTGTTTCTGCACCTTGCACCAGTTGCCATGTCTAGTACGCCTTGTGGTGTAACTGGCCCTGGGTTCGCTTCTGTTCCCCTATGATGACCCAGTTCCCATGGTAGTCCCTTGTTTGTTCCCTGGATCCATCCAAGTGTTGCACGAGCCCCTGTTCCTGAACTTCAAGTGTTCATCTGTTATAATATGATCAAGCCTTGTGACTTTGTTACATTAGTGAAGTGATTAAAATGTTGTGTGACTAAGCTTTTGGAGCACAATTACTCAACCATCTGCTACTAATGTATCTAGTTCTATAAAAGTAAATGTGTTTAATGAGACACTAAAGTATTTATATAAGATGCTTTATATTTATTGTCCACCTAGTATTAAGTACACTCAGGGGGTCATTCTGGTAGGTCCGAATTTTCCTTCCCGAATTCACTTATAGCGAACTCTCATTATAAAGTTGCGACTGTGACAATTTTTTTGTCGCAGTCGCGATTTTATAATGGGAGAATTGTCGCGGTCACGACTTTATAATGGGAGTTCGACATAAGTGAATTCAGGACGGAAAATTCGGACCTACTGGAATGAACCCCCAAGTGTTAAAATGACAGGTGTAGGCTTACTAATTTAGCAGAATAGTCATAGCAAGCGAAATAAAAACAAACACTTTGAGCAGAGGTTTTCAGCTAATTCTAGCCACCCCCCCTTAGCCAAGGGCTCTGCTCACTAACTGAGCATGCTCCCCCCTCCTGAAACTGAAAATTCACTTTCACTTTCTTCAGGAAACTTAGTGCAAGGCAGCTCTGAAAGACTAAGAAACTGGAGAAAAACAGCCTCAGAGTCAACTCAGTTAAAAGTTGCTTAGTAATCTAAATGCTGCACACAAATAACTGATGACACAGAGGTAACAGGAGGAGGGGCTGGATTCGCTGATAGCTTCCGCCTCATATGCTTGTTTTCTTCTATTGCTATGACTATTCTGCAAAATTGGTAAGCCTGAACCAGTCATTGTAACACTTGTTGTGCTTAAAGCTACATGGCCAATATTTAGAAAGCACATTTTTTTACAGGCTTTAGTGTTCCTTTTAAAATTTTTAGCCATTTTAGTTGCACAGTTAATCAACTAAAAGTATCTTATATCTTAGCGTTATTAGCTAAGATATTATTGTATATATTTTTGTATTAATTAAAAATATTGCATGTTTTATTAGGTTGTAAAGTTCCTCTTTTTTATGTCAGTAAGAATGAACTAAGAAAAATAATGCAATGTAGTTAAAATGAAATGATCACTAGGTCTCACTTTTTGATTTTGTAACAAATAAATCTATTTTATTTCTGTTTAAAAGAAATATCTGTAAGTGCCACTAGGGCAAATATTACGTAACTCTGTCAATGGGGAATGTTCTTGTTACAATGAACTATTAGAAAAAAACAGCAGGGCTCTGCTTTTTTTACTGACATAACTGCTGTTTCTATAGTGACTAATAAACAATGTCACCTAGCATGCAACGTGATTGTAAAGAGAAATTTGTGAACATATCATATATTATTGGCTAGTGACAGCATTGAAATTGTTTTTCCCAAACACACAAGCTTTAAATTATCAAAATACAACACTGGAGTGGCCTATTTATAAAGGGGGTAACATCAGTTAATGTTTTGCATTGATGCTATTAACACGTGATGCCTCCCAGAAGTGTTGCTAGGATCTCATAAAATCCGAACCACAAGCCCAGAATCATTTACTACTTGTGGTTCCCAAAGCTTACAGTCTGTATAGGTTCTCCAAGGTCCCAGAAATCACAAAAAATAATAATGTAAAATTTACAGGGTCCATGAGTCCTTGAGCATAGCTAAGAGACCCAAGCACAAAGCTTGGGTTTTTAAACCTAAAAATGCACACAGTGCCCAGAAGCTTAAGACCAGGACCAGGGAAGGAGTGCCAGGAGCAAATCCTGTACTGGGGCCAAGGCATTGTAATGCCACAACTGACGATGCCCCTTTATAAAAATTGTTCTGTTTTTATTGACTGATCTGTTGTAATAAATCACTTTTAGAATGAGTGGCCCCTGGAGGACACCACATGTAGTATAATTTCATTAATGGGGTAGTAAAAGAGGTCACAGAAGCTACAGACCAGTAAGGTTTGAATCAATTGCTGGTAAAATTCGATGCATCTTGGATTCACCACTGGAATGTGATGACAATCTATTTAATTAAATTGTTTTGATTGGCTGAAGAAATTGATAGGTTAGGGTGGAGCAGTTAATGTTGGACATCTAAATTTTATGAAGGCTCCTGATTCAGAAGCTACAAGGTTTAGTACTAGAATTAAAGGTAGTGAAGCCTGGATGCAACTTTGAAGGATTTGAGAAGAAATGTTGTATTCATATAATCAATGAAAATCATTAGGTAGTCTACTACAGGAAACTACCCTGGGTCCTGTTCTGTTTAATTTATTTGTGACCTAAAATGTAAGATGTTTTTTCACAGATGATACAAGATCTACCAAAGATCCAACTGTCCAGTTGATGCTGAATGGTGTGTTGCTGTAACCAATAGAAAAGGAAAGGATCTAAAAATTACCTTTGCATATGGTTTGAAAGTAAACAAGCATGTTAGTATGTATGTGTATTTTTATTTATAAAGCACCACTAGGTTACGTAGTGCTGTACAGAGATTCATCATACACTTCAGTCTCTGCCCCCTGGAGCTTACAATCTAGTCTCAGTCTCACACACACAGATGTATGGTTTTTGGATTGTGGAAGGAAACCCACGCAGGTGCAGGGAGAACATACAAACTCCATGCAGATGAAGTCCAGGGTGGAATTGAACCCAGGGCCATCAGTGCTGCAAGGCAGTAGTGTTAACCACAGAGCCACCGCACGCACTGTCCTGTAAAGTAAAGTAAAATAGAGAGAAGAACAAACCAAATACTAAGTTGTATGATAGTGGAAGCAGAATGGGAAATAATATAAATAACTTTGAATAGTGTTATCAGCGCCTACTGAAAGACATTAAAGGAGAACTATAGTCAAATTACATATTTAGATATGTTGTACTATACCTTAGTGTGAACCCATTCATCCCTGTAGTAGTTTCATCTGAAGCTGGATAATTAAGTACAGAGCACTGATAAGCTCCCGTACAAGGCAGACATTTTTTGTCTAATGTGGAATGTCTAATGTGTCTAATGTGGACGGTGAGGCTGCGTGCAAGTTATCTAATCTGTAAATCTCCTGCTTCCCAGTGAGGACAAAAGGTCAACAAACTAATTACAGCCAATAGCAAACAGCAGCTATTGTTCTCGAGTTACAGA
>JAKJJM010036528.1:0-12249 GCA_021901965.1 Pipa carvalhoi
TTATCCAGCTTCAGATGAAACAACTACTGGGATGAATGGGTTCACACTAAGGTATAGTACAACATATGTAAAGATGTAATTTGACTATAGTTCTCCTTTAAACTCCACTGGTCTTAAGCTTAAATGCTTGTTAAATTAAGTAATCCAAACCTTAATAAGTATTTTCAGCTGCTGCAACAAATTAATGAGACAATTATTCACAATCTGGCAGCAGTTTATGAAGAAGTCTCATCATAGTACCTTCTTTCCTGAAATCCCTCTAAGGAACAACCCTAGGCGCATTTCTATGATATTGATTCTAAGACATTTTAGTCACAACTAGGTATAAAAAAAACAAAACAAGACATGACAGATGGCACTTTTAGATCATTTACTGACCAGCAAACTGAATTTAACTGGAGTCAGACCTCAGGTGACTTAGCAGTGTGCTAGAGATAAGAAATTCTTGCTGGGCTTTATGTTCTCTGTGGTTTTTATGTAAAAGATCTGCCTCTCAGTATATATTATGTATTTTGCTAGGTTTACATGGGAAAAGAAGAGGAATCTATGTTCAGCAAGTACTCATTTTGGAGAGGTGAAAGTTAGCTTATATTACAGTAACAAATGCTCCTGTTGACATTTAGCTAATTAAATCAGGCACAGCTTTGGCTTTAACGAGGAGTAAATACGAGCTAGTTCTCAAGCATTCTGATGCAGAATAAAAGGGATATGTAATAGTTATATGTGTCAAAGAAACATTATAAATGACCAGTCAGCTGTACTTTTATTTTTCAAAAATAAAACATAGGTATTGTCATGTCAGTGTCAAGATCCAGACTCCATTTTGTATTTTCCCTTCAGCCCCCCCAGGTTATTTAAACTTACTTCACCCCCTCCTTTTTGCTTGTTTATTCAGAGCTACCCACAGTACCCAGATAGTATTATGAAATTTGTGTTTCCAGCATTCAAGCATCAACTTCTCACTTCCAATCTAGCCTCCCAGCCAAGTTCCTACCACTTCTCATCTCTTTCGGCTGTATCTGTTTGCCCCGTGCTTAAGGACACAGTCTTCTTTGGAACTAGTGCTTCAACTATACAGAGTTATGTCATTATTCTCAGCATATAATATCTCACATGCTCAGGGCTTCCTGAATAAAGGCCCTTAGCACCCTTACCTTCAGTGCACTGTATCGTAAATGCTCTGGTTGATTGGAGTCAGTGCTAAGTCATCTTCACTGTACAGTCTCCTTCAGCTTACATCTATACCTCCACCTCTGCTCTGTATTCTCCAGAACACTTGTGTCAGTAGTGACTACCCAAAGCTGCTCTCTTGGGACTTAACCTTCCTGCATTGACAGCTGCCAAGGTCTTCACTCACACTGGAACCAGACAGATCAGTCATTACAGTTTGAGCAGTGGATGGTGCTGTGCAATGGACTTCATTTCTAATATTTTAAGTGTATTTGGCAGAAGACTAGTCTGGCCAGTCCAATGAAGGGTCACAGCAATAGTGAGGGACACCATTATGACAGATGCCACTTCTCTGGAACCTTACAACTGTACTTTGTATAGAAAGAAGAGGGTAGTGTCCCAGATAAAATATGACCTCAAAGGAAATGGGAAAAGAGGGGTGGAACAAGTACAGTATGTGTGGTTGCACAGGGGCCAATGAATGCAGAAAGTCCCTTTTAGTCAGTGTCTATTTTAGCCAGTGTTCCTACAAGTTTGGGCTCCCATTGCAGTATGGGTATTTAATTAGTAAATAAATTACATATGATTTTTTTATCATAGTAATTAAAAATGTATGGGAAATAAAACATGGCTGTGTACATCTAGGGAAGCCTATAGGGAAATATATAAATCATCAACCATCATGGTCTTTCTTATAAGATCTGGCAAGATGACTGTCTCCAAGGGGACTATACCTACCTTTATCCCACGTGATCTTTAATCCTGGTAATACAAACCACAGGATACTTTAGACATAATTTTACAGAACAAAGGGAACATTGTTAGACTCTGCAATCAAAAAACAGCATTATATACTGGGAGCAATCAAGATAGTACTATAATGTTCACAGCAACTTTACACATAATTACAATGTTCCATTTGAGAAATGGTAAAATGGTATGTGTTTCCAACTCTCTCCTATTCATTTTAGGTTTTCCAGTCTGGCTACTGAGAGGGAAATTAAATTGATGTGTGTTGCTATACACTCTGTTCAGGTGGGATATGGAATAGAGGATGAATGGGCTTTTGGTATTATTGTAACTTTTTTCTTTGCTACATAGTGAAATCCACACACACTGCAAACCCTGCGGTTTGATATAACTGGCATGATAGAAACCAATTAAAATGGAGAGCATAGCTTTACTGTTTATTATTCTTGAAAGACAAAGTTTAGAAGCCTGTAAGGCCACATTAAGCAGCGGGCCAAAAGAACAGCTGTCGCTTTGAGTTTGTACTGCCTGGCTGGATGTTGGCTTACAAAATAGGAAAGACACATGTTGCTAGAGTCTTATCTGCTCTGAAACCGAGCATCAGTACCAGCTGTGTGTCCAAATGATTGCTAACGCCATTATTGAACCTATAAAATTGCCCTCACATCATGTAAAGCAGCTGTGATAAACAATACCAAGGTGACAAAACCCCTCCATAAGATCAATAACATAAAACCTCAGGCCTAGATTCTTCAATTGCTGTGAATATTGGCTTGTCATAAAAATCCATTCCTATGTTATTGCATAGCACTTGGCTGTAATAAGCAGGGGCTTTTTAAATGCTTTTATAATAATACTGGGATAGATTTTTTTCCAGCAATTTTTTTTTATTCAGTCCATGATCACTTGCAGTGAACTCTGTCAGAATTAAAATGACTGTGCATACATTGCCAAACTGCCGAGGGGCAGTCAGTGGAAGGGTACAGGGAGGTAATGCAATAGGAGGACCAGCCAGCCCAGAAAACCAGAGAGGGTCAAATAACGGACAATCAGGGGAATTCATCAACTGCGGCAAACTTTACAGAAGTCTAGTAACCAATCAGAAGTTGTCTTATTATTCTTGCTTACTTATACCAGAGAACGCTGACTGCTGATTGGTTGCTATGGGTTACCAGACCTCTGTAAATGATTGTCCCTGTTGGTGAATTCCCCTAAATATGTCTTAGTGACAGCCCACAACGCAGGCTTGTATTTAATATGGGCATGTGCAGCTTTAAAGACATTATAATACCCAGTGGGCTCCAGCACAGTTAATAACAATAATAGTGCATTGGTATCAGTGTAAGTAATACAGTTCCAGATTCTGACAGTGACATTGTGATGCTATTTAAACATTCAGCAGCACAGGGCCCCGCTAGGTGTCAGAATTACTTTCGAAGGTCAGTTACAACAAAAAGTAAAAATGCCTCTACTGCTACTGTACATTCAACTTGTGCTTCCAGAAATCCTAAATCGTGTATATAAAGTAAACTATTTAGCTGTCTAGCTTTTATAATAGGGCACTTTCTGAATATGGATTATATAAAGCACCATAGAAAACAATGGGACTGGGTGAGGTCTGTTTAACAACATGGCTGCAATCAGTGAAGATAAGTACAGACAAAGGAAGAAAATTCATGAATTTAACTTCAAAGATAACATTTTTACAAGTGCTGTATTTGAATAACTGTTATGTTTATCCAAAGAGGAGTTTGTATATTTTGATGTTACTGGTCCAGGATCTGCTTTGGAGGTTACCTTATTGCAGGGGTCTCAAACTCGCGGCCCGCCGAACAATTTTGTGTGGCCCGCACACTAATCCACCAAGTTCAAAATATAGCCTATTTATAGCTTTGCCCTGGACTGTTGCGTAAAATAGTTGCCTTTTGTAGACCTAGTGCGGCCCGCCGTCTGGATGTGATCTTGCTCTGCGGCCCACATGCTGAGTTGAGTTTGAGACCCCTGCCTTATTGTGTGAGGGGGGAGGGATTTGTTAGGCTGTGAGAGCATGATTTGTAATGGAAACCCATACACAATGTCAGCTGTACCTACTACAAGTTGATCTGGAAAACCTTACTCCAAGGGAAAAACAACTGTATGTATTACATGTGTTTGCCAAAACAACATAAGAACTCCTGTAAAAACATTAAAAAAAACAAAAAAAATGTATTAAAGCCAAATAGAAAACTGGAGTGCCTATATGCTGAGTGTGAATTAATGCCTGATACATAGACTTCAGTGTTACAGTTCACTCTGTTATGTAACCTGCCATTAGCAGCTGCTTGTTCAGACCAACCAACATCTAAACAAATACTCTCTACACACAGTACCAATAACTGTACATGAACATATCCAGTATCGATGTGAGACAGCACAGTGATACACCTGTCTGGGTAGTACACCTAGTACATTGGCAATAGCTTTCATTTTACAACTAATCAACAGCTGGCTGGAAAAACTTTCAGGGGAATGTACCAACAGAAGCAAAAGGTGCTGAGGTCTAATAATATATAGCAACTAGTCACTAGTCTAGTGGAAGCACAATAATGAAAGAAAACAACTGGTTTACATGGGTAACTAGACCAGGGTAAACTTTACCCCTATGGATACATTTCCCCATTTAATCGTCTCATCTATTTGCATCACTTCCCTTGTTTTTACTTTAGTATATAATTTACTAAATTTAAAAATCCAATTATTTACACTTCCACTTAGTCCAAAATCTAGCCAGTATTTAGAATGCAGCTGAACTCTCCAGCTGGGAACTCATGTTTTCTAACAGGCTAACAGCAATACTGTTTGAGATGAAATCAATCATTTAATACCTATTACAGCTTGGAACATTTTAGAATATGACAGTTCCCCTTTAAAGAAAAAAAGATTAGTCCCTCTTTAAAAAACAAATTTACTCCCTTGCATTAATTTTGCACTAATTAATACACAGGACATGTCTATAATGAAATGGTAAAAAATAATTCAGAATTTCCCTAAACGCATCAGACGCTTGTGACATCATTTACACAATAATGGGAATGATTTACATAGCAACTGAGATATAAATACTGAAAAAATAAAAAAAAGAATGTAAAAGGCTGTCCTTCATTAAAAAAGGCAGAGGATCACAATTGGCAGTCCTTACCCATTATTTTGCGGCCAAGGATTTAATGTATTTTCCGGCTCTGCAAAGAAAAGCCAAAAAGATTTTGTCTGTGAAACATTTTGATACTCTGGCATGAGTCCAATATCTTCACAGTAACAGTAATACAAATGACTCAACGGAAAAGAAAAAATAGATAGTGTACAAAGTGGCAGAACATTAGATTTCAGATAATGTAAAAAACACGCAGTTCATTGACTTACCTGACATAACTATGCTGTTTTGTCTGTAACTGCTTCTTGACAAAGGTGAAGGCATTAAGCTGCCAGCAGAGAAAGATTGAATTATTAAGCAGAATTTGAGGAGCCCCAAGAGTTGTGATGAATGAAGGAAATGGAGAAACAGGTAAGTAGTAAAGCACTGTTTGCATTAATGAACATGTTTTGGTTTCTCTGCTATGAGACTTTTAAATATCCCAGGGGTGATCGATCCTCAGTTCATTATTTTAAATTAGTCTTGAGATTGCAATATGTTAGATAAAAGACTAAAAGCCCCGACTGTTATTATGAAAGGGTTCTTGAGAGAGTTAGGGCCTCATTCTCAAAAGTTCAACTAGTCGCATAGAGGTCTGAATTCACATCTATTCACCACTTCCCCATGTTTTCTTATTGACACAACCAATTCGGACGTCTACGATAGTCACAAACTTATGGGCACTTTGCATCTCTTTGCGTGCGCAGGTAAATCTACTATTGACTAAGATGTGGACTGGTGCAAAGGTGCGAATGTGACTAGGTGTACTGCTCTGAAGTCACCTGTTTGACTTCGCCACTTCAGATTGGCGAATTGGGAGGTTGATGGCAGGGCTCCAGTGTTGCAGAAGATGACTATTCATTCAAAAGTGATGATGACTGCAACTAAATAACAACATGACCCAGAGACAAAGTGACATAGAAATAGATAGAATATTCACAGAATACAGTTAGTGGGATATGGTGAGACTGATGTCACTGCTCTTCACTGGTTGAATTTACCTCACTCCCCATGACTTCTCATCCTACTTCTATGTGACTCTGCCACACTACGCATGCAACAATGATCGCTGCTGTCCACTGTAGGGAATCACTCAAGTGGTATAGCAGTCTTTAATGAAAAACTTACAGCAAGCAGCAAGTGTCTTACACATTCAGCTTTTATTTCCACAAAAAAAAGGAACTTAGATGCAGCCTTTCTTGGCAAAAACAAACAAGTCCAAAATTGAACACCACTTTCAATGTGAAGAAAAGTCCTTTCCCAGCAGAACACAGTGGATCTTAACATCCACAACACTCCAGTGGCTCTCTCAGCTGCCTTTTAACTAGTCTCTAGCCTGCAGCTGGGGTGACTTACAAACTCTGGACTGACCTCCAGAAGTATGTGCGCATAACTGGGGCAAAATATTTCCCCTCAAACACAAAACTTTCACACCACCTGTTCAACAAGTGTATTTTCGACAGGTGAATTCACCCTTTTGAGAATGAGGCCCTTAAGTGCTGTCTCTAATAATTATGTGAATATAATATAGTCATTGACTAACACAAAATAGAAACCATACAGTGATTATTATTTTTATAACTTTTTATACTATGTTTTGAGGGTGGTCCTCAGTGGAATGAATACACCTTAAGGCACATAAATATTTTGTATTTTCCAAGGAGAGCATAAATTAAAAATATCAGTTTATCACTCATGCAGGGGATAGTAAAACAGGGCTTCCATATTTATATTTAATACTAGAATCTTCCTCTACCCATACTCCTGTCTGCCAACCTATCTCCCAAGAATTGTAGTAAGAGTGTAGAAAAAATAGTATGTATTAAAGCAAAGTAATGAACTAAAGTTCCCTCTACTCTATTCCTTCCACTTTTTGTAATCATCACAAAATAAATCCTCATGACAGCTCTTTTTAAAAGGGCACTTTGCAAAGCAGTCCAAGATATATCTTCTGTACACGGTCTAACTAAAAGTATGCAGACAACTGACCATGACACCTATATAAGTTTTTCAGAGATCCATTTTTAAAACTATAGACCTTAATTTTGATTTGAACCCCCTCCACTGCTTTGGGAAGGCTTTCCACAAGCCTTTGGAGTGTGTCTGTGGGACTTTGTACCTATTCAGTCAAACATCATTGAGGTCAACCACTGATGTCTTCTTGTAGTCAGAGTTTCTGTTCATCCAAAATAATTTTAGTTGAGTTGATGTGGGAGCTTTGTGCAAGGCTCTTGAGTTTCTCTGCATCACACTCCATAACCACGTCTTTATGAATCTTGCTTTAAATTCCCAACCACCACAGCGACATGTGGTTTTTAAGGGCTGTCTGACATTCCAAGTCACAGCAGCATGGCAATGTAGTGAATATATTAGATATTTACACATTAGACACAACAGAAGTGTATACTTTCTTTCCCAGTAAACCCCAAAGATGCTTCAGAGATACTTAAAAGTGCAAGCTAAAGGGATGCAAAATACCAGCCATTAGGCTGCCAGAGTCCTCAAACGAGATCTTAGGCATCTCAGAAAGCTACTGCTTTTCCAGCTTAGCTACAGAGTGGCCAGTGTGGCCTGGAGTTTTTTTTTTTTACCTACCTATCCAGTTCAACTGGTAATTTACTAAGAGTAGTTTTGTTGTCCCACTTCTTGTGTTGCCATATCATCTCCCCCCTAAAATGGGACACCAATACAGCCTGAAAGATCAAATAATTGATAAGATCATGATGCAAAATAATTCACAGCAACCAAGTACTCTTGGTGGGGCTACCAAAGCTCTGTTTTTTTGTTACACAGCTGTCAATACTTTTGTTATTTCTTCAGTTTCACTCACCTTACTTTAGCTGTTACAACTGGATTGCTTCTCGCGTTGGATAACTTTCTACTCCCCTGCATTTTTTTTTTCTATTTTTCTCCTGACGAAGCCATGAACAGCAAAAGTGGTGAAACGCGTTGAGCTGAGCTTGTGATGTGTTAAAGATTGTCTTCAATTCTTTATACGCTGTTATTTAACATCTGTTTTGTGAGTATCACTCTTTTTATTATTTTAATAAAATTAGCATTTTTACACTATGGATTCTTTTGATTTGAACATGCTGCCAATCTGATCCTACTGCTGTGGGTAATTTTGGATGTGACCTGCGAAGTTTGATGTACAATTTAAAGGGCTACAAGCAAATCAAATGGAAATATCCTGTTCAGTGTTTCCCAGTGATTTACATTTTCATTAAATATTCTCCTATTTACTCACATTTGGTGAGCCTCCCCACTACTGGGGTTTTTTCATTTTGCACTATTTTTTGGTGTCCTTCTATTGGTACCATCACTTTATTATATTGATTGATTTTGGGTGATTGTTTTCCCTCCCCAAATATTGATTTGTTTGATAAGGCACTATTATGGTCCTTTTCTTTGCACTCTTTTTAGATTCAACTGCTAGTGGTAGGCACAAGAAGATGCAGTACCTGGAATATTTCTAAACAATGTATCTGAAGCAGAAATTTAGGATTAAAGACAAAACTAAATTCTGTAATAAATAAATGGTTAGCACCATGAAAACAAACACATTAATTAGACATTCAAAGAAATCACAATGACAATCTGATGATAGTGGAATTTTATTAACATATATTACAATGTTTATGAGATTCTGCTTTATACTTTTCATGTATAATAAAGATCAAACTAGCGCCTACAGTAATGTACTGTACTTATATGACCATTCAAACATTATATCACACAGATACATTCTGAGAAAATAAACACAGCTAATTTTTCACCTGCAAAGCCAGATTCATAAAGTTATCATTTCAACACATTGGGTGCCAGAGACTTGGTACTACTGAGCATCCAAAAATGGCTGAAAATTAATGGCATGCAGCAAACTAAGATTCAAAAACCAGTTTCAGCAGAATGCACAAGTGAGTTCTTTCAAGCACAGCTCACAACCATTATTCTGAGTTTGTTTTGTCGGTTTAATAATAAGTTAAAATTCACCTAGACCAACATTCTATCAAATACCCAAATTGCATTAGGTAAGACCAATAAATACTTCACATCCATTGGAAAAGCCAAGATACATTTTTTGTTACAATATTGACGTTCAGCATTTCTCATCAATCTTTTATTCTTTGCACAAAATGGTAAATAAAAGTTATCACATCGTTTTTATATCTTTAGATGCTAGACATGTGCTACCCACCTTTTTGAAGATCCAAAGGGCTATACTTTTTTCCATATCTGAAAACGACGACTTCAGGGGTCAATCACAACCAATCAGTTGCTGACAATGTTTAATGGCCACTAAAAAAACTATGTTGCTAGGCATATTTTAATTAAAAATGTAGCGGATGTTAAATGTTAGTGGTTTAAAATAGAAATAAATAAAGCACAACTACAAAACTTAAATATTTGAGATGAGCTTTTAATCAAATTAAAAAAGCTAGCATGATGTGAAAAATGCTTCATATCCCCATTATTCCTTATAAACTATTGTGAAGAAAAGGTTAAATGATTTCATTGTAACTGAATTAATTTTATTTTGCATTGGAGAGACAGCAGATATAATATAAACTCTACTCTAATTAAAGCGTCACCATTATGGGGGTCATTCTGGAAACTCAGAATTTTCCATCCCCAATTCACTGATTGCGAACTCCCAATATAAAATCGCGACCGCGACTAAAAAATTGTTGCGGTCGCAATTTTATAATGGGAGAATTGTCATGGTCGTGACTTTATAATGGGAGTTCGCTATCAGTGAATTCAGGACGGAGAATTCGGAGTTTCCGGAATGACCCCCTATGTCAATTTAGCAAATGAACAAAGATACAAACTACTCTGCTCATCACAACAAATGAAAAAAAAAAAAAACAGGATACTAATCATGCCAGCAGTAGTAAAGGGCTTCTACATAGGGTCGGGGTCACATTAGCTGTTATTCAGCTGAGTTGGAAAAATAGTATCCATTGTTTCCTGTGGGATAATTCACTCAAGCTAATTTGTTTTGCACCATAGGCAATAATAAGCCTAATTAAAAACAGCTCAGTTGAAAAACAGCTAGCGTGACTATAGCAAGATGACAGAATGCCCTGTTCTGGTGACATAATCAGCACGTGGGTGGAAGATGTAGGGTGTAGGCATAACCCAAGCATGATAGCTAGGGAAGGAAGAGAGACATATTGCAAGCTGAATATTTATTTCCATCTGGAGCAGGTACCAAATGTGCTGCGCATTAATCTTTTTACATTTTTATCCTTAGTAATCACTGCCCCCTGTGACAGACCTCCCTCCTCATATGCAGGTGGAGATCAAAAGCAAAGTGCTGATGAAGAAACTTTTACTTAGTAGTGTCTTTAGTATACACAAAAATAGGCAATTATTTTGACAAAAATCAAAAGTTACTTTGTAGCAAAACCTGTCATGATGATGATGAAGATCCAAATGGAATTGTTTCTTTTTTTGGTATTAATTTTCTGGTGTCCTTTAATTAATGAGCACGTACAAAGGTTTACCTTATGCTACATGTTCACTTTTTCTATGCCAGTGAAACCAGAAACTGCATTTCACAAATATAATAAAGTTTGGTGATCTGAGTAGGAAAATACTGTATTTTAGCTGCAGAATCTCTCATATGGTAATATAGTTTACAGTGGTACAAATGTGGTTGCAATAGGGATATGCTATGTAAATGTCACACCATCCATTGTGCAGTTTTACTTACAATACAAACAATGTGTCTGGCTTCTATAGAAAATGGTATTTTAATCTGCTTAATGCTGAGTATGTACTAAGATATTGAGTTTTACAAGTAAACCAAACCAGCTAGTGGGTGTATTTCAAGCAACAACTTAATTAATTCACACTCTTATTTCAGTTATTTAAAGGAGAATCTAAAATTCCTGAGAATTATTTTTTTTTTTTGCTTTACAGCAAAGCTTTTGAAAGCTTTGAAAATATCCTCCCCATAAATAACTCATTAATGTAATCTTCCTGAATGTATGCATATTTCTATACACACAGACAGATATATTTATATATTTATATATTCTTACATGTTTGTTATTTTAAAAGATTTCCCAGCGCCTGTATACCATAATTAACTATACAATATCTCACAGAAAACAAAACATGCTTTACAATGACAATCTAATTACATATGGACACTCGAAAAAAATATCAACAGCAAAAATGTAACAGATGGCAGTTCACTTATTAACAAATAGCTTATTCAGATCATCGCGCCAAGGGTGGAAAAGAAGACTCCAGTAAACCGCAAAGAAAACAGTTGAGACTTTGTAATCACCCAAGGGTTTAAAAGTGCAGTCCCACTTAGAAGAAATTATTTAATGCGAAGAATCATTCCCATTAGCGCGGAACTAACAAGCTAACTTGATTTAAGAGACTATGTAAACCTACTTTAGATATGAACCATCTAAGCTTCTTTTGTTGGGAGGCCATTCTAGGAGTTATAGTTGAACTGCCTGCATGTTGTACAAGTCTTTTTTTTTTTTTATCTATTTTTGATAGGCAGATGAGTTTTGAAGAGGGAAAGAACAAAGAGATACAACAGAAAAATCTAGCACAGTGAACTCTGTATACAGTGCTCTTTTGGGTGTCCTGTACAGGAAATGTTACCTTTGGAAGGGCTGTCAAATGAAAGGGCAGATAAAGTCACAGGCTGGCTGGAATGCTGAATCACTAGGTAAATCAACCCCTTCAGCAAGACAGGGAGCATACCCAGAAGCAGGCCAAGCTCTCTGCTGAAAGTGCTGAGTTTAGGGAACATACCCTAGTAAGCACACTTGTATGCTGTGCTGAGCCTATCAGCATCCTTTAAACATCAATTCTGGGTCAGAATGCTAAGGGGGTTGTTTCCCCATTTAGCGTGTGAGCCAGCCTGTGACTTTAGCACCCTTGTAATGGGGTATTAAGTGCTTGCTAATATTAATGTATGCAGGTGGTCTAAACTGGCAATATATTACTATAAATAAAAATGTTCCCCCAAACTACAACATTAATAAAAATAACTGCACACAGAGTAAGTGGAACTGTACTTCTAATTATAATAACATTATTAATAATAAAAAGAAAAGTGCACAATACTAGGAGCATCAGCAATAAACATTCATTTTTTTGTGCTTTTTAAAAAAAAAAAAAAAAAA